>JAFHBW010000169.1:6701-99792 GCA_019022765.1 Westerdykella sp. P71 | reverse complement strand
GAAGAGCACATTCATGTACTTATCTTCTACTCCTATACACTCAATACACTATACACCCCACCTGCTTACAAGGTGAATACTTCAATGGTTTAACGGAAATTTGTGAAATCGACCTGGAGGTTGTATGCGGTGAGCAAAAGCAAAGCTTGTCAAATAATTTTGTGCTTGTCCTTACTTGTGCGCTGCTCTGAGCTGCCCAAGCTTCTGTTACCTCTATCACCATTTCACAATTCTACAAACTTGACCACTACCGCGTCGGAAAGCCACTCAATCGTGATGAACGACTCATATCCAGCTAGGGGCCTCGGATCAATACAAGGCGGCGAGAGACCTTTTCGACCAGGACGAATATGAAAAATGCATTGCTGAGGCGAAGAAGAATCTCAGCGACCAGTCACTTCCTCCATACTACGTCATCAAGAACTGCATGCTTCTCGCACGCGCACAGGACGATTGGTATGAAGCTGACAGCTGGAGGCTCACTGCCGGGAACGCCTCCGGGAGGTGCTTCGAGTCATCGCTGCGTCGCAACGACGATGGAACCATGATGATCCTCCGCAAATTGCGCGACGAAATGGACAAGCTGCCTGGGGTTATAGAGGCAAACACGGGAGTCGTGGATGACAATATGGACTTGAAAGAGGAAGCTGAGTTGGAAGACGCTGAAGAGGAGGACGCGATCGGTTTCGAAGACGGGATCGGTTTCGAAGACGCAAAGGACGCTGCGGGGGCGGAGGACGAGCTTGAGCAAGAATCTTCGACGCAGAAGGCCAAAAAGAAAAGCGAGATCGGCTTCGAAGATGCAAAGCAGGGTGCGCAGACGGAGAACGAGCTTGAACAGGCAGTGGCAAATCTACGCCTTGCTATGCGCGACGCAACAACCCAAACAGTACCTCTTCCCATGCGCGATGTCGCAACCCAAACGGTCGAAAACGAATAAAGTTCCCGCAACATGCCCAGTGCAAGGTACCTCTCGACGCACTTTGTAGGAGGAATGAGCAGGCTGTTGTCAAAGAAAGCAAGCTTTCTACGGGGCAAGAAATATCACGAGATTAAGCAAAAGTTTCACCAGCCAAGTGACGTTCATCTGATCACAACCTTATGAGAAACACATAAGCTAATAGAATTAAGTAACCGTTATAGTAGCACATTTATGCTTATGATGTGGAATTGCGTGTATAACTTCCATGGCATCCCTATTTCTGGCTGAGATCGATGACTACAGGATTACATTCACATCCTGCGCAGGCTGCACTCCTATATTCCCATCCCTATTCTTGGTTGAAGTCGATCACGGCTCTACCGGCAATCTTCCCGGCGCGCAGCAATTGAACTGCCTCGTTAAACTGGCTCAACTTGTACACTGTGTAGATTGGCTTGAGTAGCCCTCTCTTGGCGAAGTCTAGAGTCTTATCAACATCCGCCATGTTGGATACCAGAGTTCCCTGCACAGCCTGCTTCTTAAAGCATAACTGATTGGGATCAACGTCAATGTGCAGAGTTCCCGCAGGAGGAAGACCAATGCACATTACTTTTCCACCAACGCGACCCCCGAGGAAGGAGATTGACGTAGGATAGGATTGAACGGCCGTGACGAAAACTGCATGGGCTCCGATGCCATCACAGATGCGGACAACTTCTGCAGCTACGTCTGAGACCTCCTTGAAGTCAATGAACTCCTCCGCACCGGCAACTTCGAGGCAAAGCCTAAAAAAGTTAGAATTTCGTCTTAATTCATTTGAGAGGGACATTTCTCACCTCTTTTTCTCTTCTCCAGTGTCGATAGCTACCGGCCGAAGACCCATTGCCTTTGCCAGCTGGACACCCTGCATACCGACACCGCCGCCGGCACCAGGGAATACGGCCCAGTCACCTGGTTGGAGACCGGAGTCCTTGATAGAGGTGTAGATAGTAGAAGCGGAGCACATGACGGGACCGGCAATGTAGTCCGAGACACCATCAGGGATGAGTGTAGTGTAACGCTCGGGGGACACTACGTATTGCTTGTACGAGCCATCGATCATAAGACCCGTGAGGACAGCGCTCGGACAGTAGCACTCCTTGTCGGTTCGGCATAGCTCACAGGTACCACTAAAAAACGTCAGTATCCATTATTCGGCCGCAGACGAAGCACAGGGAAGGGCCTACCAAGTGTCCTGGATTGGCTTCAAACCTGCCCTCATACCGGGTTTCAGGGTCTTAACCGCATCTCCAACCTTCACGATGACGCCAGCACCCTCGTGTCCCGCACATTTCGTCCCAAGAGAGCTCATTTTGGGGGTTGCCCAATCGTTCAGCATGAAGTGGATGTCTGAGTGGCAAATACCGGTCGCATTGAGTTTGATGAGGACTTCATTGGGCTCTGGAAATGGGACAATTAACTAGCGTCCTGTATGTGAAAGCTACATGCCAATGAAGAAGACTCACTGATCTCCGGCACAGGCACCTTTTGGACCTCCACTCGGAAATCCGGTCCCTCATTCACGACAACACCGGCGTAGCATTCCTTGGGAATATCGAACACGGGGGTCTTATCGTCAGACATTGTGAGGAATTGATGACTCTGTTTCTGGGCGACTGAATATGGGAATCGGAGGGGTATGACAACGAACTAAAAGGGAAGACTGCTGAGAATCTGAAGGACACAGAATAACCAGAACACAATCCCTCGGACTGTCGAACCCTCTTATAAACAGGTCAACCCCTCCATCCTTCTCGCCTCGAACTCTCAGGGACCACCACTGCTCAACCCCGCGTCGCACGTTACCCCAGTCCCACCGTTAGGCGCATAAGCCATTGCTCGAAAGAGAAATGCTCCGCTGTTCCGGTAAGACCATGGAGTTCCAGTCAGCGCACGATTCAGATGTTGCGAATCGTTTCTCGCACCCCCGGTTTCCTAGTTCGAGCACTGCTTGCGGAGGGTGGGGATGATGGGTGCGGTGATGCGGAAGGATGACGAGCAGATCGCGGGGTAAGGGGTTTGGGGCTAGCGTCGGCTCGCGGCGCGGATGTTCCCGCCCGAAGTATGGCACTTGTGAATTGCCCCTTTGAAGGTCTGGATTATTATGTTTCCTATGGTGAACCTTCTAGGTCTACTTATATTTACAAGGGACTGGATGTCTTTGGGGTAGTCTGCCTCTGACGGCGGTGGATTGGGTAAGCTGGCTCTGAATGATCCAGAGGGACCTCAGCGTGACCTGAACAGACCCCCTTTGCGACTTACTGAACGATAAACAGACAATGGATAGGACGGTCCCATGGGTACACCTGGATCTCACGGGCTCGTTGAAGGGAGATTCGCTTTTATCGGTGTGTTCCTCACCGAGAAGAGCTAGTCCGACTAGGGTCGTCACATCCACACTCTCATAACATGACTCGCATCAACCATCTATTTCATGACTTTATGCGCACTGTAAGGCACTGGAACAGCACAAAAATGATCTAAATTTGCATCTACGCGGTTTCGCGAGGCGCACAAGCAAGTCCCTGGCCGACGTGGCGTCTATGTGTTTCTCCCGCGTGGATAATCGCCTCACAGTGACTTCCTCATCGAAGTGTTTGGCTGATAATTCGAATCTGAGTCCGTGAACTGGAGTAGCACTACTTATTTCATGTTTCGCAGGGTTATTTTCTCAAATATGGCTACGAAGTGTGTGGTGTAACTCAGTATTCCAGCTCTCCGCGATCTGGCGTCGGGTACGAATGGTTGAGAATACCATCTCATACAACCTCGGGAGCACGCCTCATTCGAGCACAAACCGTTCCCTTTAATTTCATTCCCAAAAAATACAGATGCGAGTCTTCTCTCCGAAACAGAGGAATTACCGCCGCAAGTGGCGTCACTCCTCGTATTCGCGTAAATTTTTTGAAATGCAGTAACAATGTCTTTCAGTAATTCTGCCTGGACGGAGCCTCGTTCGTCTAGCACATGGTCTTCGACTGTTACTAATTGTTAAATTTCTACTGTTTAGCCACTTAATATTGGCAACGCTGCGCGGCGACAACATCGGGCTTCTCAGGCCAGTGGACTATAGCCGAGCGAGAGTCTTTCCTTACCTGAACAGGAAGCAATCGCCTGTGTCATAGTATCACTGGGTGGCCAGGCGTGATCAATGTGCTTGAAAACCTTAGTCACCACCCAAAAGCTTGTTGGGGCCTTTCACTCTTGCGGTAACACAAACTGACGCTAGTGCCGATTGGTGAGCCAATCACAAGATGAGCCCAGGGAATACTGACTATAAGACTCACCATGACACGTTCACAACCCAGACCATTAATTCCAAACAATCTTCCAAAAGCCAACCTTGCCCTCTTCCATATATACAACCAATTCTTTGCCGGGGTTCATCAAGCAATAACAGCTGCAGAATGGCAGTGTTCTACTCGACCCATCAGGTAAGGTATTAGTCAAACATATTATCGGGTATTTCTAGCTGATCAGTAAGGTATAGACTCCCGATGTTACAATGAACTCTTTTCCGTTCATGCATCTACCGAAAGACATCCGATTGATGGTCTACGAGCAGCTTCCCGTGGTCACCTGGCATCATCGCCTTCCAGCGGCTCATCAATCTCGCAACAAGTCACAGTGGTGGAAGTCAAGCCAGAGTCATGTGGTCCTGATGATGACGGGAATCTGCGTCCAAGTCATGGCAGCTTTCAAACAGATCCGGGAGGAGTCCGCCAGTATTATCAAGCGCAAGGTCCGGACCGAGCTCTGCCGCCAGATTCCCCGCATCATTCTCGAAGGCGATGACTTCCACCCGTTACTACACCATCCGTACCATCGAGGAGTGTTGGTCGAGACCTTGGAATGGCTTTTGCACCGGACAGGGGAACGGGAATGCCCAGCGGACTGGGATCGGAAAAAAGATTTCGAGAAGTGGTGGATTTCTCGACAGTGGTTCGAGTCCGAACAGAATCTACGCGATCGCGAGGACCGGAGCGAGGGAAGTTTGAATCCTGTTGCAAAGTTCATTTGGCAGGCGGGAGTTATCCTCGATCAAATCCACCAAGAGCGTCACCTATCACTCCCCACTCATAATATATCTGTCCCAATCACAGTCCCGGTGGCAATTCTTCGGAAACCAACAGTCTGGACCTATAGTTCGAGCAATGGGGATATTGATCCTTCGAGAATTAGTTCTATCAGAAGGGAAGTGGCCGCTAACTTGGTCTATCTGCTGCAAACAACCTTTGTGGACCGTAGCGAGTCTCCGGTAACTCAAACTCATCACCGTCTACCCACCAGCCTTAGCGTTTCTGAAGCAGGCCATGAACATATCATCTACTTTCCACTTCCCTTTGCAAGTTTCAATGGTCACGTAGTACCGGCTCTCAGTGTCGACGAAATAGGAGGGGAATTGTGGAGAAAGGGGGACAGAATGGAGAGAAGAAATTTTGGACCGTAAACAGAAAGGCCAAAAGAGGGTGGCGAGCAGATCAGCGGCAGAGAGGAAAGAGGAAACCTCAGAAACCGAAAAAGAGGGAACTTCAAGTTTCGCAGTTCGAGTCTTCGGCGATATGGGTGTTGATGATAGGCAGGGGCCAACCTGTTGCGACGCTTGCTTTGCAGTGTCATTCTCAACTTACGCAATGCTCAAGTATACGTTTCAGGGATTCTTCTAGATTGGATGATGACATGCAAATTTTGCGAAAATGCCTGCCTAATAGGGCGAGAGTAGAGAGCATGCTTAGCACGTGGGTCGGCGACTGGTGGAAGTCATATCTCTTCCGCGCTCTCAGAAACAACAACCTGTTCATTCCCTCCTCTTTTTCAAAGTACTAGACCCGCCGGGGGCAACTTTGTAGACGCCAGTGATCAGGAGGTGTGAAAGCAGGTTGCATAAGTACTTCTAAGGGGCTTCCTAAAGGGGAGCAATGCCTCGCCGAATGTAACGTAGCCGCATATTCACAATGCGAGGGCGGATATCTGACGCTAGCGTCGGTAGGGTCCGCGCCAGCCTCGATTTCCGTGTCCGTGTTCGATATCCGCTTCAACCGCCGGGCAGATCTTCTAGATTGGGCAACTGGATAATGTATCACTGAAAGAGATTCCGATCTATTTTCGCGTGTTGTTGAGAGCACCCAGCGTTAGACACACACGCGTCACAGCCAAGCCATGCAGCTTGGATCTCAGATTGGGTTTACGCGTAAACCAAGTTACATGTCTGACGTATTTGATATATAGCAATCGTTGGGACGTTGTCGTTGCTCCTATCGTTTATTTTGACCAATAGGGTGAACAAGCCTTCCCCCAAACCACTTTCGCTCCTAGCCTCCCTTAGGCGAGTTCTTCGGAAGCGACAATGGCTTGTTTCCGTGAAGGACACCCAATATGCGCCCCTCCTAGGATATGAAGAATTCGCCTGGGTCGGTTCTCATGAAACACGAACATGTTCGACGCTCGATATTCCCATCGCCGGTTTGGGCACCTTCCGTGTTTCATGAGGTCGTGGTCGAAATACAATATCTAACTGGCTAATTGACGTCGGAAATGATGCAATATTGCAACGCTCGTCCTCATAGGGGTTAACCTTGATCTTACAACGTCTAGTGTTATCCACAGGGCTCCGCAGAAAAATCTAGTCCTATCGCAAACCGAGAAAGATCTGCTCCGACGGAGGCAGATCGAATGCAGATCGGGAACCAACGAAAAAAAATTCAGACTACACTTCAATATTGCCAGAAAAGTAACTGTGATAGCAATAGCCCGCGGAAAGGGTAAGTCAAAAGATTTCATTAGAACTGTGAAGGGGAATGCGACTTCAAATTCGCCGGAAGAGACCAAAACAAGAAAGCTAGAAAAACAAACAACGCTGGTCTACCCACGTCTCTATCTGATTGCCTCTATGCTGATTTCTTGATATCTCGATTTAACGCAAAATTGCCCTGGTATCTGGGACTACGCGAAAGCCGCCGTCATCCCTCTCTGCCATCTATGACTCCATTAGCCTGAAGACTCCAGCGCTCCTGTGATGAAGTGTACATACCTGCTGTGAAGCCAGCCTTTCTTCCTCTCTTCTCTTCTTCCTCCTCCAAATAATCACTGCGGCAGTGAAAAACATCGCCAAACCACCTAAATCACCATTAGCGGAGGAACATATTCTTCTTGGGAAATGACCTACCAATGACGCTCAATAGAATGATCGGTATTTTGGCTCCGGACGGTAAAGCAGCAGTCCCCTGCGGTTTTTGACTGAGAGGAAGCTGTGTTCCAGCCGCAGGTGCCGGCACCAGGGCTGGAGCAGTTACCGTTATAACCGCTGGCGGTAGGGATACAAAGACAATCTGAGTTGGGTGAGGTGTTTCCTGCTTCTCTTTGGGAACGGATTGTGTGACGGTGATGAAGGCAGTCCTTGTGGGCGATTCCGGTTTTGTTGTCGTACTTGTCAGTCGTCGGGAAGTGGCTGTCGACTGCAGAAGAATATTTGTTGGAAGTAAATTTGACTTTGAAGATGCGGACACCACCGGAGGCCGTGTTGTTGTGGGTGCAGAGGGCTGCAGTTGAATTGTTTTCGTACTAGGACGCGTAGAACTCTGTTGCGTTTGCGGATTTGGTGATTTTTCCCGTGGGGTACCTTCGTCTCCATTGTCATCGTCTTCTCTGCGGCTCAAGTTTGGAATGGTTATAGGCGGGGGCCGGCGCCTGCGGGTGGTTAGGATTTTATTTTCCATCGCGAATGTGGCTCAATGAGGCTCAAGGAAAGAGGCTGAAGAAGGCTAAAGGAGGCTGAAAGAGCGAAGGGAGGGCCGAATTCATCTTTGAAACTATGCGGTGGCAAGACGCCTAGATGATAGTCCGAGATATGGGAGTCTGTGCTGACCAGGGCTTGGACGGTAGGGTTCCGTAGACGAAACTCACCACTGTGTGACCCACATCGCAGCGGCTATATTGTGATAAGCAAAGTAACTAAGTAGCACGTTTTGTAGTCTCCGGCCAATTAAACATTTCCTATTAACAACGTTGACTTCGGCAAGCTATCATAGGCGGTCGATGTTTCGTCACGGCACCTTGCCGCCCTGAAACAACGCGTCACGGTGGAAACAATCAATGTCGGAGCCCGACCATTTGCATCTCAACGTCCGTTTCAGGGCCCGATTACCACTACTAACCCATTTTAGGCTTGTTCTATGATAAGACTTTCATTTTTGGACGAGATGCCAATCCCCTTTAAGCCTCATAAATTTCTTGGGACGAGGACAATTCTACAGCGTGCTTCCACTGTCCCTTCTTGCTCCATTGCAAGCCATGTCTTCACAGTACAGATCATCTTGGATGAATGTCCGTCCCACAATCTCTCGGAGATTCACAACACTCGAGGGGTGGCGAGAAGTAGGCACTGGTGTCTATGCCGCCGGCTCATCGCGAGTGCAAGTTTTCTCTATCCAAAACCAATTCGATCCTGATAACTACGTCGACGACAGAACATCGTGGACTCGACCTAGTAAAGCCGAGTCAGTTAGCCTTCACTCCTGGAAGGGCGAAGAGCGACCACCTTCTTCAACCTACAATGATATTACACTGGAGAAAACGAGATCGGTGGTCCCTGAACCTCCATACCACATATTCTCGAACAAAGAGAAATGGACAGTCGTGGCAATGATCGGAGTCGCTGGTCTGTTCTCGGGCCTCTCTTCCAACATTTACTTCCCCGCTCTTGATGCCATAGCAAAGGTATGTCAGGCGTGTTTCTGGAGTGGCGAGAGGGCGCATCAGTAACATTCATAGGACTTGGGCGTCAGTCTCAACAGCATCTCCTTGACTATCACTTCATATCTTGTCATCCAGGGCATATCGCCACTCTTCTGGGGCTCCCTATCAGATACCTTGGGCAGGAGACCCATATACATCTATTCGTTCTTGACCTACATCGTTGCCAACATCGGACTAAGCTTCTCCCCGAATTTTGCGGTATTGTTGATATTCAGAGGACTGCAATCTGCGGGCAGTGCGTCCACCGTAAGCATAGGTAAGAATTCACCGAACATTCAGTGACTTCGATCTGACTTCAGGCAAGGGAATGGCGTCATCCAGGATATCACACCACCAGCGGAGAGAGGTGGCTTCATCAGTTTCTACCAAGCCAGTAAGAAATGCAATACCTGATCCAAAAACGATCAAAGGTTGACGAGATTTTGTCCAGTCCGAAATTTCAGTATAGCTGTCGGTCCTGTACTTGGAGGCATTCTGTCCAATTTTCTCGGCTTTCGGTGGGTTGAGTCTACGACAGGGATGGAATATCGCAAGCTGACATGAAGAAGGTCCATATTTATTTTCCTCCTCATCCTTTCGGCGCTTACCACCATTGCAATCGCCTTTTTCCTTCCAGAAACCCTCCGCAGCATCGCCGGGAATGGCAGTCTCCGTCTCACTGGTATCCATCAGCCCCTTATCCGCCGCTTCACAAAAGATCCTCCGTATATACAAGATCGCGACGAGACATTTGAGCGACCAAAAGTAACGGTAAAGACTTTTGTCGCACCTCTCCTCTTGCTAAAGGAGAAAGACATTCTTTTGAGTCTCATTTTTGGAGGAACGATCTACGCGATCTGGAGCATGGTGACTTCCAGTACGACAGGTCTTTTTAAGCAGGCATTTCATCTCAATGAGCTACAATTGGGACTTGCCTTCCTCCCTAACGGTACACAATCCCCTTTCCTTCTCGCGAGTACCCGTTGACATTTGCCATTCCAGGTTTGGGAACCATCGTGGGATCCACGATCATCGGCAACCTCATGAACTCCAGTTATCGTGCGGCCGAAGCCGATTACAAGACCAGCCACGGTCTCCCAGCCTCCTATACCTTACCAAAGAAGGAGCTGCCAGCGGATTTCCCGATCGAGCACGGTACGCTGTCCCTCCCCCATCCCCATATGAGCCCTTTCCCTCCTCCCCTCCTCCCTCCTCCTAATCCTCCTCTATGTTTTACATACCTAACCCAGGTCCAGCGCGTTTACAACACACCAAGTGGATTACAGCGCTCTTCGTACTGGGTACAATCGGGTACGGCTTCTCGATGACATTCCCGGCCGCCACATCCCTTCCAGGATGGATAACCGTGCCTTTACTGCTGCAATTCATTATTGCTGCGACTTCAAACGCGGTGTTTGCGACCAACCAAACCTTGGTGTCAGATCTGTGTCCAGGTAAAGGCGCATCGAGCACTGCGATAAATAACCTCGTCCGATGCTCGATGGGAGCGGTGGGCGTGGCGATCATCGAACAGATGATTGCGGCCATGGGACCCGGAGGAGCATACTTGGCTCTAGGTCTTATCACTGTAGCAGTGGTGCCGCTGCTCGTGATACAATGGTACTGGGGTCCGACATGGAGGAGAGAGAGGATGGAAAGAAGTTCGAAGGCATAGCGGTTGGAGCCGCGTTTGGATTGTTTCGCTAGTTACGAATGATTTGATGAAGATTCGCAAGACTTAGATTTACGCAGTATAGATATAGAGTATGCATTTCGGGGTGTCTCCAGCATTCCAACCCAAAATCAAATGATAGGTCACAAAGGCTTCTACTCCCAATCCGCGCCCCCCTTGAGACCAACAAAAAAAAATTATGACTTAGGAAAGTGTAATGATTGGATATCCAGAGCGAAATCAAAACGTACGAGAACATGTTGACAAAGGAAATGAGAAAAAAGACAAGTTCTTCCCAGCCGTTCAGAGACTCCGTTTCCCTGAGTCCCATCGGTAGCCCCCTTGGACGAAAGAGGATAATATCACGCCAGAGAGGAGAAAGCCACCCTTGGAGAGGAGCCCGCGGTATGAAACGACCTGAGGAGCAATCAACTTCTTCAGCAACCATATTACGCGTCCGCATTGTCTTGGCCTTCCTTCTCCTTCTGTTTCGCCATCTCTTCTTGCCGAGCGATCCTCTCCTCGAGCTTTTTCTTCTTCTCCAGATCTCGTTCCCGCCTTTTTGCTTCGCCCTTCTGTTGTCTGTCCTCCTTCCAACCGCGCACCATCCAAGGTACCGCCTTGGCTATCTCCAGACAGCTCTTGCACCCTTCTTTAAAGTGCATTCCGGCCTCAGAGAAATGCGCTTTCGCATCAGCGCGGTGCTGTCGCGCGCCCGCAGAGCGTTTCTTTGCTTTGTATGCCTGTTCTGCGCGCTGGGCGGCAATGTAATTCGCGGAGGCAGTGCGTCGGTTCGTGGTGAGAAGAAGCTCGGTCCCGCTTGTTCCAGGACGTTGCGGCAAGACTTCCGGCGGAGGCGAGCCCTCGGGTGTGGCTTCAGGTGCCGAAACAGGGATGATACTCTTCTTTTTAGGCATGCTGAAAAGGGACATGTGGAGTTTGCTCCCTGGGGTGATGTTTTAGGACAATGTTTGACGGGCGAGAGACTGTCCGCGTGCCGACCGGGCATGCGGGGTTGTGAGCTACATTATATGTCTGGACGTGCGAATTCCATTATTGTTCATCAGGAGATTAATGCGCAGGAAGACTTGTTGGCATGTCGAGGGCGAGTAGTGGTGGGCGAGCAGGGACTTACGACCTGCTTGGTGATTGGCTGACAATGTTCTACTACGTGGTAGATCCCCTTACACCCATGTACCGACGGTGGCCCCGTCAGGAGTCGCAGGGATAACGACGGGCTCCCGAGTGGCTCTACAGCGCCTCTTGACCGACCTAGGAAGCTTCTTAGCACAAAATTTCGATAGTCCAATTCTTTTTTGGTAGTCATCTTTTTTCTAGAACTGGGACCGAGCTTCAGCCATTTCGCTGCCTTTTCCCACCCTAGCTCAAGAGTCAAGTCAATTAAGGGACATAAACTAGGAGGACGCCTCGCGCCCTATCAGCGAATCTATTATATGCGTTAATCCGAGATTCCTTGGCACTGTCTCGCCGCTCTTGGCCCACCCTCTTTTTTTCGAGCACGTATTCTACACCTCCTGCAGCGCAACGAAGAGGAGTTAGAATAAGCTGCAACCTAGGGAAGTTGTTCCTCTGTAGAAAAAAAACATATTTAACTACTTTTTACTTGTTCTATTACGTTGTTGTTGCAGCGTAGGTTGGTAGGCAGGTAGCTCTTAACTTCTGTAGAGACAGAGAGATTCTTGGCGTCTTGCACCGCGCAAGCGCGTTAGAAACGCCCAACTTGCCTACCTACCTGCGCAGCAACAACAACACTATAGAAGTAAGTAAAACATAATACAATATGCTTTTTTTACTTAGAAAAACAACTTTTATAAGTTGCAGCTTATTTTATTGCCTCTTCGTTGCGCTGCAGGTAGGCGCAAAAAAAAGAGGGTGGATGAGACGCGAAACAACGCGCCAAGGAATCTCGGATTAACGCATATAATAGATCGACTTATCCAAATAACGACAGCGTACCTGAACGTCGTGGACCATATCTCCTGGACTCATCCATTCCAAATTTTTTCGAGGAATTCTGCGTGGTCGGACGGGGAAAGAAATAAGGGGAGCTTTGACACTTCATTTCACGACCACCCAGCCGGCAGGGATTAACCTGGGTGACTTGCTTGAGTCATCACACAGCTTCAATCAACCACTTTTACGGACGATGGCAGGTCAATGTGGATGCGTTGGAATACTTGAAGTCACTCTCTAAGAAATGTCCAATTACATGAAAAATTTGACTTTGATTGCAAATCTACCTCAGAAACCCTAGACCGTTCGAATGCCCAATCGGCTAGAATATGATAAAAGAAAAGAAGTGTAAAAGTATGTGCATAGAAAGCGGGAAAGTGTCCCTATGGGAAAGAGTTCACGATGCAGCTCGAGGAATGACAGCTCATCACTTAGAAAGCACGAGCATGACGGCGGGTAGTCCCCTTCGGCTTGCCAACCTTCTGAAGCCAAGCAATGAAGGTATCGAGGGTGAAGGTCTCAGGAAGCGCAGTACCACCATTGCCGCCGTTTCCACCCGGTGCTGGCGAAGCAGTGGTTGAAGGTGCAGCCGTAGGACCGTTGACAACGGTAGTCGTGGCGGGCGTCGATGGGGTGGTCGACGAAGGGGGCGGGTTGCTTGGCGTAGTCCCCGACTTGGATCCGAAAAGAGCAGGACCAGGAATCTCGTATTTTGTGATGGTAGTATATGGGTTAAAGAGGATTCCCGCATCCTTTGAAGTGTAGAGTTGAGTGGCAAGCACCCCCTCTGGGTTTTCAGTGCCCGAGCCGGTGATCTCGATGTTGACACACTGAGGATAGTTCTGGGCGCCATTCTCAGTCCCGGCTGCATGGAGTGCAATGATCTCGTGTCGGAAGATATAGTTCCCAGGAGCAAGGGCAGAAGGCACAGTTGTAGACCAGGTATTGTTATTCGCAATCATGTCGACCGCAGCCCAAGTCTTTTTGGTAGCATCGTAACCGGCCTCATCGATCTTGACAAATTTCAGTGCCGTCTTGTCGACTTTTTGGCAGTCACCGCCGCAGTTTGCGACATACTAGGGTTAGAGTTAGTAGTTAGGATTAGGGTTAGCATTGTAGCTGCAGCGGCAGGCTTACCGTCATAACAGGGCCGATGTGAGATTGGGGCCAGTTTGTCCACTGAAAGTCCACCTTTCCTCCGGCAGCAACTTTTGCAGTGGAAGTGGCAGGCCTGGCGTTCTTGTGGCAGATGATATCAGGAGAACTGTACTTGCTCGGGTCGACGAATCCGTTATCAAGGTTCTCAGCGTACCTATCGCATTGTTAGACGTGTCCCAAACATAAAGTAGGATTAGACCAAGAGTATACTACATACCAGCCAGCATGGGGAGGTGGGGTCTGTCCATTCTTCTCCATGTAGTAGTATTGGAGCAAAAAGCCCTGGTTGAATGTACCGTCGGTCAAGAAGCTCTGGACAGTACCATGCCCCATGACAGTGGCGGCGAAAGCCAAAACAATGACGGACTTCGTTCCAAAGGCCATTGTATTCTAAAGCAAAGAAGTGGCGTAATGTGGGAAGTGCAATATCAAATGATGCTGTGAATCAGGTACCCCAGGGGATAAGAATGTCTTGCCTGCTTCACACAGTGAAGTGACGAACGAATTTAGGCGTAGAAACGAATGAATGTAGGCGTAGAAAAGAACGAAAGAGCGACACGAAAGAGTGAGCCTGTAGGATAAGGATGGAGCATAATAGCGAATGAGAGGCCCTACTTATACCTGGTGATGGACAAGATACGGGAGTTCGGCACGTTTTGACGCACATTTGGACGCCATCATTTTGTTGGTACGACAAGTGGAGATGTCAATTCGCGGATTAATGAGGAACAGAACCGCGCGGTTCCACTTTAGACCCAGCTATACTGCTAGTAGTCCTGAGGCTACTGATATTTCTCGATGTTGGCCAACTCGTGGCGTTTCGAAACGGCTAGCGCGTCGATGAAACACCACGCAACGGCCCCTTTCATTGCACCCAAGCGCTGCCAAGCGCGCCCGTTGTTGCGCTCATGAATCTTTAGCATCATTTTGTAGTAGGTACCTTCGAGCCTCCCGAAAAACATGATACCGAAAACGGAATACTTCTATCCCAGAGAATAGGAATTGTACCAAATATATGCACGATGCAAGCAACGTTCTGGTACGAGGGATAAAATTAGAATCTACACGTGGTAGTAGATTACTGCAGTGGGTTACGTATGGCGCGGGCTGTTTGATTGGAGGGAATGTATTGAACTTGGCAGACGGAACCAACAGAATGGTTGTGTTTCGTCCTCCGCGTGAAACGAAATACCTCAGCAAATGAAGGTCCTTGGCATCCGCCCACTTCACACGACAGCCGAACCATTCTGGTCTGACATAAGTTAACGGGTTGTACTCATCTCATTGCAACGGAGATTGTAGGAGCTTTGCATGTAGTAAAGATACCAGTGAAGCTGCTGCGCACCCAAAGGATCATACTAACGGCGGCTAGAACGCACGCCGCAACTCTCTATCACACTTGAGTGAATCTCGAAGCTGGCAATTGTTGCATATCGTAAGGCATGGGCGCGAGATCCATGAACCGGGAACCTCCCATTTTAGTGCCTCACGGACCTGAATGAAGTGATTCTGGAAGTCTTATCCCGTGGAGGAAGCTTCCAGGCTTCCCGCATTTTCCGTTTCCGCGCTTTACGTAGATGCGCCGGGGAACATGTTGCTTTGGTTCTCAGTGTTCGATTTTGGTTAGGTCTCTTTGATCTAAGCACAGAGACAGAGAGCGAGAACCCAACTTGATGATTTGCGGGAAGGGACGTGAGTCCCGTGCCCAATAGACGAAGTGCGTGGGACAGGCAAGATTTATCGTAGGGTAAGTGGGAAGTGACTGAGCAAATGGAGGCCCTATCTGTTCGCTACCATCCTACCCTTAGGGTAAACGATGAGTCGGACACATCAATTTGTATTCTTGATAAAAACAACAGTGTCGAGAACTCATTAACGCATCGATATAGCACGACGTCCAAACACGTGTCAACCCGGAATCGCCCTGTCGCCCTCGAGACAAACGTTGTGCCCTTCCGCACGTATACATGCCCGAAATCCGCGCCTTTCTGCTCGTCTATGACTCCCGAGACATACGTCTTATCCATCGAGATCCGACCCGTTTGCTCTGCAACATACTGCTCCTTTGTCGCGGTCAATCCGGCACCACAAACTACTTCGGGCTTGAAGGAACTCATTCCACACTACCTCAAAGCCCTTGGTAAAGTTGACGGAGACGATTTTGGAAGGATTTGTTCGTCCTGGCAATTGCTCGTTGGCAAAATCCTTGTCGTAGTCGTTGAGAACTGGAAATGGAACATTATTCCGTCGGCGGCCTGTACCACCATCCAGCAGTTTCGACAAACGCGGTAGTGTCGCTAGCGCAGCGCCAATAGGTACCTTAAGGAGATACCAATATGGAGGAAGAGATTGGCGTTTCCGGAACGAGACGTCGTTCGTTGGAGTCCCAGCCAGAGACATGAAATTGGCAGAAATATCAATTCCAACATTGAAGCTGCGACAGTCCAGAGCACTAGGGCACCCGAGAAATCACCCATAGCGCCATTCATACCAATCATGGCGGACCCCTCTTTTCTGTTCTAATGTCTACGGTGTTCTTTCTCAAAAGAGCATCCTGAAATCACACGACTTACCGAACCTGCTTACTTGACGTGTTCTACTCTATTATTCACTCTGTCCACCAGGGTACACGTTTGGTGACTACCGTATTGGGTACCGAATGAGCCGAACTGGTCTTCACTCAAATTTGGACCCGGTAACAGAATAGCCCCGACCCTTGCAAATGCTTGTATCGCTGTCCAGTGCACGTTGTGCAGGGGTCGTCCAACGAACACCCCATGACCCCGACTGGAGCAACATGTCTCGTACCTTACGAGCCAGTTTGTGAACGGTGAATAATTGCGTCAAACCACTCCAAGTTCTCCCTATATTGATTAGGACACATAATCGCTTGAATCGCGGCGCGACGAGTGTTTCCGACGGGATGGATGCCCCAGGATGAAGAGGGCGGTGATGACCCTTTGGGAAAGTGGGAGCAGGTCGTAAGAAGCACGTATATTGACGATAGATGAGCCAGCGGATCTTATCCCAAAAATCACTACCTTGACCTTAGACCACCTTCTACTTATTTCGACCCTTTCCCGCCTTCTTCTCAACACCACCTTCTCTCATACCACGTTTGCAGCAATATGCTCCTCAACGGCTCCACAGCTCTCTTGCTCCTTTCCAGCCTCACTTCTACGGTCGTGGGGCACAGTCATCTCGAAAAGCTCTGGGCAAATAATGTCGAGTACCAAGCTTGGGACCCGAACGCGGGCGCAACAGGCGCGATATATCCTAACAACACCCCATCATGGTACAACACAAATGTGGGAGGCTACCCCTTGAAGCCTAACATGGCGAAAACAAAGGATATAATCTGTGCCAAAGGGGCCACGCCGGCGAATATGAGTGCACCAGCCAATGCGGGCAGTACGCTGACGGTGAAGTGGTGGATGGCTGGAAGTCCATTTCCCAATGGTCATTGGGGCCCCATCGTCGATTACATCGCGCCCTGCAACGGGCCGTGCTCTACTGTCAATCCAGAGGATCTCAAGTTCGTCAAGATTGCGCAACGTGGCTTTATCAGAAACGACACCTCAAACGAAGGATTCTGGGCGACTAACCAGTTGGTTGCTCAGAATGGGACTTGGGCCATCAAGCTTCCAGCACATTTAAAAGCTGGGGAGTACGTCGTGCGTCATGAACTCATCGCCTTGCACGTCGCCTATGAGGCCATCGGCAAGGGTCCTTACTACACCGACGGCGCGGAGTTCTACCCTCAATGTATCAGCCTCAAGATTGGCGGAAGGGGAACGAAGACTATCACCGGTGGTGTTCCCGCGGAATCTCTCTATCGTGGTGACGAGCCTGGCCTTGCCATCAACATCCACATACCGTCAGACTTCTCCAATTACACTATTCCCGGTCCCGCTCTTTGGTCGGGAGCTTGATAAAGGGCAAGTTAGCAGTGGTATGGCGAACAGCGGATCACCGGAGACAGGACGTGGTGGGCACAAGTTATCATAGATCCACTAATTTAAGAACATCTTTTTCAAGTTTGGCTTGATCCAACCGTGAAGGGAAGCTGCCATGCAATTCTGGATGTTCTCTTCAATGCGCTATTGAAGGAATCCATGTATTGTCTCAATTAGGCCCCGTTTTCAATCGCGTCAATTGCCAATGTCGGTCTTATCGCTGAAATCGGACATAATCCCTCAATCGTCCATATTCCCTGCCAACCTATGCTCTGCAATCAGGTGGTACCCCGATCGACTGATGGTTAGACCCTAAAATATCGACATGGCCACCAAACTGAAGGATTACGAAGTCAAGGTGTCGTATCATAACCCGTATTGGCGTATTCTTTAGGCTCTTTCCTTCCGTCTCCGGTTTTAACTCGGCTGCTGGTCCATTAGAAGATGCAGCCCAAGGCACTCAACGAGGGCCGAATTACCTATGTTATTCGGAGTAAAGAAGCGAGTTACCCCTCGATATTCCTTCGAGGTTTTTCTCTATACCAACGAGCCAACAAAGGAATGGTAGAGACGACTTTAAATCCAATTACGATGATCAGAATGGGTGGTGCGGCGAGGGCGGACAGCAGTCCCCAGAATATGGACGCTAGGGTTGGCATGACTTCGGTGAAGCCGGTATCGGACGAGATTGTAGAGTTTCAGGCAAAGGGTGTTCCGAAGGTTTGCTAGTTGAGCGTGAATAGACGGTCGGACGCCTCGAGAGAAGGTATTCTGCGGCGCATATAAAGGACACTCTAAGGCCACCCCAGCACAACCTCGCCACATGGCTGACACTCGATACGCCCTGACCAGAGTGTCAAGGTCCGCTGTGCCGCAATATTATAAAGTTGTCGGACAACCACGGAGTCGGAGAAAGCCAATATCCGTTCTCTCTGCAGTCATGCGCAGTATATAGTGTTAGTAAGCCGGCGTCAGCACCTTCGGTCGTACATATGTGTAAAGCTCAAGGGGGAGAGAAGGGGATCGAGATCATGGAATGAAAGAGTCCCACATAAGACAAAGCAGAACAACGTTCATGGGTTTTACTCCTAGAATTTTCCGAGGGACGTAAGGGAAACCAAATGGGTACCCTTTCAAGGATTGTAAAAATGTATTATCTTCTTATAAACTACTGAGGCTATGGTTCATAGATGGTGCACAAAAGTCTAGCAGCATTGCAACTCATGCGGAAGCACAAGGCCTTTCATGGGCTCTGCCCACTCGCCTTTCCGTCGTTGGGCTTCAAATTGTCTGCGGGATCCAGCTTCTTATTCTGTCCATACTCAAGAACCTTCTTCCTCTTCTCATCGGCCGGCTCATTAGGGTCCCGTTTCATTGCAGCTTGGCTTTGGGTCGTCTCTTCCTGCCCACCAAGGCCGCCTTCCTCTGGATTGCTGACTGGTGTCTGTATTGACTTGGTGTCTTGCTGTGGTCGGCTATCCGTTGCACGAGAGTTGAGCACTCCTTGGCCTTCCGGGCTGCTTGCGTTGGTGCCAGACACATTAGAAGACTGCCCGGGGCTCGCACGACTTTGACCGGAAGGGCTGTTGGCATATGTGCGGATAGAGGGAACTGCTGTCATATGCGTTAGCATGATCATTGAGTAGTAGTACTAAGACGTAGCAAAGCTTTGACATACCCGCCCGCCGTGCGGAAGAAAGCACAGCTCGGTTTCCAGCAAGGGATCGGATCATAGTGCAAACCATTCTGTGATCGTGCAAGAGTCCAATGAAATGAAGAATTCAAAAAGGAGTCGGGATGGTCAAAGTTAGGAGGGGAAGGGGGTGGTTGTAGTGAAGCTGAGACCCAAACATGTACCTGAGTTGTTGTGGCGATGGAATGGCGACGCGCGCATGACGTCAAAAACAAAACATCCACAACATCAATACTGACAGCCGTTTACCGTGGACGATCGCAGCGGAGTGGATGATGACGAAGTATCGTGTTTGCATTTGTTCCATCCCATTTCCCGTGTGCGCATCCTGGCGTACGTCACATCCCTCTCGAACCACCAGGAACGCCTGCACGTCGACGCGCATAGCTCTGGCCCATAGCATTTCGCACCTCCCGATCCATGTGAACGGCATTTGTCATCATGTACCTTTTGATTGAAGCCTTCAGATCAGATTTCGCACGCTCATTATGGCGATACGGAACGGTCTCCATGTCGACCAAGCGTGAAAGAAGCTGTGAACCATCCCTGACAACCATATCGAGCCTGTCGACTTGCTTGTGGCGGGCTTCGTCTGATTCATCACCCGCTTGAGCTGCCTTCTGCGAATCCGCGCGCCATAAAGGCACTACCAGTCCGAGGAACTGAGCCAAAGACAGGGCCGCTTTCCGGAGCACTATTATAACCTGGAAGGGCAAGTACGGCTGTCTGCCAAACCTGGACAAGATTGGATTCACATAGTCGGCAATCAACTGCGCATGGTCGGGGCGCATGGCTGTACGTGCTTCGTATGCAGCGAGCGCAATGAGAGCAAGATATCTCCAGTATGCACCCTCTTTGAGGAAACCAAGGGCGTTTGCTCCCAACAGGAAAGCAGCCAGAGCACCATAGCTCGACCCCATAGTTACCAGCGCATGTTTGACGTATTCTCTTATGGTCAAACAGTCCCTGCACTGCCGGATAATATCAGGACCGAACCGATCATAAGCAAAGCGCTTCGCAGGATCGATTAGAATGTCGCGACTATGCTTCAGATGCACGTAGTATTCGTTCGCCGATTGCCGGTCTACATTTCCATGGACCTTGTCTGGGTGATAACGCATAGTAAGTCTTCGAAATCGCGAAGCCAACGCCTTGTCATCAACGTCGAATGGCACCCCCAAATGTGTGTATGCATTGCCAGTACGATGCAGTTTGAAGTCCACCTCGTAGATTATAAATGCGAAATAGGCTACGTATATGGCGATGAGGAGCTGGCGGCGGTGTCGAGCGAACCGTGGGGAGCCATGCTGAGGTTTAGGGTCACCGGCGCGAATGAAGATGCTATAAAGGACGGACTGAAGCCACGATGCACCCTGTTTCATTAGCAGCCGTAAGAGGAGACTTCCTGGGACCTGCTCACCAGAGGAATCAGGAAGTACCAAACAATGAAATTCGTGACAGTGTCAGAGTCCAAAGACCCTTTTACCTCCGCCATGGTCCGTTGTCTGGTCGTGGTTGTGGTAAGCCTGGGAACGGGAGAGTACATGATCAAATGCCACCATTGCCAAGGTGTGCTTACATAATCACTGGAATAAATGGGAACACCTCTCCTTGACGGCCTATCAACACCGGCTTTCATCCATCTCCTTGTCGACGGCCAATGCGATTTATATATCTTTGCACCCGAAAAGATCACCTCATGTTGAGATGGGCTCCAATCATCACTTTCTTGACTCTGAAGACCTTGCAAGTAAGGCGATGCATATGCATATGGATATGGTGAATGGCTCCGTTTCAACGGGCTCGTCCTCGAGAAGTGAAGTGTATTAGAAACGAGTGACGGTGAACATAACTATTCTTCTAGGATAACAACATCTCGGCACCTTGCATGATCTAATGGAAACGCAATGACTCCCCTCTAACCGCGCTTACATCTCCATTCCGGGAAGTTTGTCGATCCCTTAACCAGAGTCAGTATTTACTCTCGCAATGAAGTTGTGGGGGCAACTCACATCCGTCATGGTCCTCCTTGACGGTGGGATTGACACTGCAACGCTTGGCAGCATCGATGCTCTGCGTTTTCATGTCTTTGCACTTGGCGCCCATACAGCCAGACGCATCCATACCCACCTGGAGCGCATTCCCCTTCCATCCAAAGACGTAGTCGGCATGCTGGCCATACCCGGTATTGTCGCCATAGCTGAAGTAGAATGGTTGGGAGCCGTCGGTGGGCCAGTCCGCTTTATTGTTGAACTCGGTCGTATCCCACACAACTTCATACATCAGCTGGGGAATTCTGACTGGATGCGTCGAGGGACAGCTTCCACCCAAGCTCAGGAAGTTAGCGGGGCCACTCGTGGGGTACGCAACGTGTGATTTGTGGTCGGGGCTGTCGAGGTTCTTGCCGTCCCAGCACCTATGCAAATGAGCATTGTATCAATCAAGCGGATATATGAGGGTCTTACGTTGGGAAGTGAATGTTCGACCTGATTCCTCCTTTGCAGGGTTGGCTGGGCAGGCCTTGAGTGTCGATCCTGGCGATACGTTAACGACAGCTCCGTCTACTAGAACCAAGCCACTAACTTGCTATCCGAGCAGGGTGCCGCCGTATCACCACCGTAGTTAGGACCGGTATAGCAGCGGTAGCAGTTTTGCTTCTTCATGGCTGGGTCCGCCGTACGACGGCTCGGGTCCCCGACGAGCATGCGGAATCCCTAGAGCTTGATATTAGCACTTCCCGGCCGAGGAAAAGGAGGAACGCACCGGTTTGAAAGCAGTGATTTTCCCCGGCTGTGCGGAGACATAGTAAACCAGGACACCGCCCCCGATCTTCGTGCTGAAGTCATCGTTGAACTGGCGCCTATCTTGAGTGAGAAGGAGTATCGGAGTAAGGGATGAAGATCTTACGCGGCGCCTAGCTGCTTGACGCGCTTGTAGCTTCCATTGCGAGCCTTGAAGTACAGGTTCGCCGTCCAGTAGTTGGAGAAATCTGTTCCCGTCAGCTGATCTATCGGCGCTTCTCAGACTCCAATCTCTACCATCGCTAAAGGCACAAGTGGTGCAGCTTGCTCCACTGGAAACATCCCCTGTGGTCATGGAGGCGTTGAAGGCATTGCCACCAACAATTTGATGGACGTGAGGAGATGGAATCGTCCCAGGATTCACGAGAGGGTCCAGCCTGTCGATGACGACCTGCGCGCAGCCAAACCGCAGCATAGTCAATGATCCTTGCCTCTTCATCCAGTGTGGCATGGCCAGGGCCGATACGGCCGCCGGCAACACAAAGAAAGTAGTCCACAGCATGTCCAAAAAAACGTCTGTATACTTGAAAAGACGAGCAGTACGGAGGCAGAGACCAATCTCCTTCCAGGGATGGCGGAAGCATTTATGGGGAAGGGGTAGTGGACCAGGTCATGCCGATCAATCTGATATCCACGAACTGCCGCCATATGAGAACAAGGCGAAATGCCGCCGAGACGTGGGGAATGCTTCAAACCTCGTCTAGCATGTGGAGGACCTGGACCAGTCTTGTGCGCTGTAATATACTCTGCCGTTTTGCGGTTGGAGGTGCAATCAATATGCTCGTCGCTTTTTACATCCCTGCAACCACATGGGCAACGGTTAGCGCTGATACCCTTGAGAAGTATGGTGGATAATCTACACTGTACCACTCTACGAGACCAACAACACCTTGCTGCGACATCTACCGGAGGGGATGTTGATTAAATGCATCCACGGCTAAGTGCCGAATGGTCGCGCAGAAACAACTAAACTGTGGCGCTTCTAGGATTCGTTGGCTATTGCAAAACACACACCACAGCATTTCCAGAAGTTATCGAAGGAAAACGTACAATAGCGACAATCTTTAGACTACTACAGAGCAATGCTTCTGAGGTATACGTCCCGCCAGGCCGGACACACCAGTACTGAACACGTTTTGTGGGTTGACCCGACATCCAGGACTCCACCCCCCACATGTATGCTCGCTGATGTCTTCAATTTAGCGGTCAGCCTGGGGCCCTGGGGCTCTGAGGATATTTACTCCACAATCGCGATATGCTAAGAGATCCACTCTCCTGAGGTCTGCCTTCAAGATATCTCAGCTCTGGCCTCCTTAATCAAACCCAGCGAAAAGTTTCGTTGGAATCAGTGGATCTTTCTTCACTGTTCGCCATCTCGAGCTTCATGTCATCAAGGACATCATATTACAGATCGAGATTTCGCGTGTAGCAAGACGTTGTGCGCAAATTCCTCCCCACATGCGTGCCCAACGGCGACCCAACCCTGGAGGTGCTGCCCAGAACTGACCAGTTCGGAGTATCCGCAGTTCTTTCCATAAGAGTCCCACGAAACCTGTACGTTCTATATGGGATTCCGTCACTTAGTACTTCCGTTCGAGCGAGATATACTTGGCTTATTTCGGGAACATCCCGCCGCTCTGTTCTGCGGACACCTCCATTCGCCCTCTCGGGGCAAAGGTGGATGAGATCCGCCAGTAACCTCGCGTTTCTCGGATTACTCAAATGCTCGGGGTAAGTATAGCCCATTTTCCGAATTATGAACAGTTGTTAGAGGACCAGGGACCATCAACTGCATTCTTAAGAAAGGGCTTGATGGCTGTAACGCAAGGAAGGCGAAGGCTGGTAGTACTATGCACTTACAGAAGTTAGCTTCAAAAGGTTGTTCAAATTCTATCGTCTAGTTTCTACTCTCTGCGATGCACCTCTGCACTGAAGTCTCTGGAAATATGGCCCGCCAGATACCTATTTATCATAGGAAGGCTCAACGGTCCTCTTGGGGTTCATCGGTAACTACTACTTCTTCAAACAGCGGCATTAGCCGTGCCACGTGGTGCATGCGGATACAGGGTCAAGGTCATACATCGCCATCGGGATCTTGATTGCCGGAGTCTATGCCACATGGTCACTGCCATGCGTGCTGAGACCGGTGGATCTTTCCAGTCCCACCATCCGCAAACGAAACAAGACATTTCCATCCGAAAAGTACCTGGCATAGAACCTGGTGAATCAACTTGTATAATTTCGAACATCGTAACCAAGGCAGCATCGTTGCTCACGTCCCACACCGCAATCTGGGTCTGCCGTAATGTTTCCTGCAAGGAAATCCTAATCCTTGAGATCACACAGCGTCCACCGATAGGTAGGAAACCAGATCCCGGTTCAGGATTGACTTTGAAATGCCTCATTAGCTACGGAACTTAGCGCTCCGTTCATTGGTCGGTATCTAGCGAGGGGGAATCAAGGTCAAATTGAGGGTTACCAAAGTTTCCTGTTTCAGGCTGGCTGACGACCACTGTTTCGACATTGGAGGCTGCAGGCAATGCATACCTGGTTCGACTCACTAGGCTCTTCTGGTGGGGCCAACGAACTTGTTCTCCGCGTCTTGATACTTCGGTTCACATTCTCCGTAGAACCGCATAGACGACCGCTATCGTGACTTTTGCAATCAAATGAGGGTCTCGAAAAACCCCACGCGGCACACTTCTCAACACACACAGTACCCTGGGTAATTGACCGCTTTCCTAGACGGCACAATTCCATTCGCTTCTTTCCAATATCGAAACATCTACGTCTTGGTGATATAATACACGCTTTACAGAACGCTCACGTGACCGATGCACTTAGAACTTGTACACCTGGTCCTTGCTGTATCCAAGCTCCTGGAGATAGCCGGAAAGCTCGCCCTGGTCCGCCGGGCTCTTCTTGCCGCCGCTGATCGCCTTGTACATGCCAGGAGGTCCGCACACGAAGATCTTGATCTTGTCGCCCTCCTTCGGCTCGGGAAGGACAGTTTTCAATAGTTCCTTGGTCACCAAGCCCTTGCCTCCTTGCCACTGCTCCGGCGGGTTGTCCAAGACATAGAAGGCCCTGAAGCGTTGGGGATAGGTGTTCTCCAGGCGTGCCAATTCCTCCTTCAGCAAGATATCATCGTTGGTAAGATTGCCAAACACTAGGGTGACCTTTGTTTTATCCTCGGGGTTCTTGAAGATGGCGTTGGCAACCTGCCACATGGGGGTAATGCCAGTACCACCCGCAATCATTGCGACGTGCTCATGCTTATTCGGAGTCCACTGGTACTTCTTGATAGGGCCCTTGATCTCGAGACGCTGACCTGCGGCCATGTCGTGCAAGTGCGTCGACATAGGTCCGTTTTCATATCGCTTGATCAAAAACTCGACGGTTCCCTTTTGGTCTTGGCATAGTCAGCACCGCAAAAGGGAGTTATTCCTCCAATTTGACTCACCAACATCGCTGACAGGTGTGTATGGCCGGATGACGGGCTTCTCCATCTCCGGTCCCTTGTACTTGGTGATGACGGCAGAGGCAACGGGCAGGCCGCTCTCCATGTCTGGCTCGGGCAGCCTGAAGGTGAGCCTCTTCGTGTTATGATTGACAATCTCGGTCTTCTCCAGCGGCAATGAGAGGAAGCCCTGATCGCCACCCTTGAAAGCGACCTTTGGCTCTCCTCCTGCGGCCGCTTTGGCAGCATCGGCGTAGTCAGGGTTCATTCGGCGCACAATGTAGTATCCGATGACCAATCCACCGAAAGCGACACCGGGAATCACCAGACTGGGGCCCGCTTTCTTTTTCTCGGAGACTTCACTTGCATAACGACGGACATGCTGCTCAATTGTCAGCACGGTTACGATAGGTGGCATCTGAGACTGAAGCACAAGGAATTTGCCAAGCCAGAAGACGCTGGGAATGGGTCCATACCTGCCGCAGCGTATTCGCCGGGCGAAATATTTGTCGTGCAAACATAGCGAAAGGCCCGGATATGCGATACGGGGAGGGAAACGAGAGGATTGCGACAATTGGTGTTGTAGGAGTGGTGGTGAGAACCGGAGGATGCATGAGGTCACTGGTTCCTGCCAAGCGCCAAGAACCCCGAAGTGAGCCCGATAACACTCGACAAACACCATACGCGTGTCAGTCCTCCCACATGCTCATCGGGGAATGGAAGGGATGCCTATGGACAAGACCGATGTTATAGGGCATGACCAGAGGAAGCATGTGCGTCTTCGATAGAACAGGGTTTGAAAGCAGCACTGGCGGAGCGGGAGCGGTAACGAAAGCCTTTCAATATCAATCTTGTCTCTGCCTCCTTCTAGAGTCTAATATCGCCATTGGATGGAAGTATAGAAGACTGCCGGCTCTTCACGGAACAGTTCGCCAGCTCAGTCTCCATAGGATTTGAAAGTTGGTATGACCTCTCTCGTCACATTTAGAAGACCTCGGAAATCCGCTCCTTGAACGAATCCCCTTTTTCTAGATCAAGTGTTCTAATTATCCTGCTTTCTTTGTGGTTTCAGCCACCTCCACCTTTGCCTATCTTTGGAACACCACAATCTTGATTAACAATTCACATTGTTCGTTCCCCGTAACAATGTTGCTCAACAACTGTACAATGCTGCTTCAAGCCCTCTACGATGTAAGGATGCAGGCGGTATATAGCCGTTGCTGCCAACGCCATGGACATTTTTCTCTCCGTCCCACTTGAGGGTTTCTTCAGTGTTCACAAAGGTTCTGTCGCCACGATATCAAATCTGGATCCTGGAGATCTAGATCACAACGCCCGATAGCGTAGCTGCAGTATCTTTCACGTTGGATACAGGTAAGACAGCGCTCACCTTCTCTACACTGAGACATCAGCATCCCCCCATAGCAGGCACTATGGGTCTCACATCTCGCTTCAGCCCGAAATCAAGGGGTCGTAAATCCCCGGCTGCAGGTACCAGCCAGGAATACACCTCCTTTTACAATAAGGCTGGCTCGAAACCATCATCTGAGGATCTCCTAGATATGTACGGCGAGTTCATGATCGAGAACTCGGCCTTGGTTGACTTTCCCATGGACGATGATGACGACGACGAGGACTATGATCCTGCCACTGGGTCGTCTTGGCGTCCTCCCGCCGTCAACGCTGAGTTTGCTGATGATTATGTAGAGAACCCAAGGTCTCTCCACGGACGGGCATATAACCTGCTGCGAGGGTATGCAGACACCGATGCAATGGCCCGTGTGGCAGACCCCCTGGAGGAAGTCAAGGATGAAGATGAGGATGAGGATGAGGATAAGAATGAGGACGACTGCGAGAGCCTGGGGTACGAGCTCGTGCCTACGAACTTGGACGTCCTTTTCGACGCTGAAGATCCTTCTTTGGATGCCGATGTGCCTACTACCCATGAGGCTCCTGCCCCTGTGGTGACCCTCTCACCCTCCGTTGTTGCTAAGCAACTAAAGCGGGTCGAGGACCAGATGGAGGCGGACGGGTTCGAAGTCATCCCTCTTCCTAAAGGCCCTACCGAAGTCACCCTTACTCGTAGGAATCAGCACTTCTCGTGCGAACGATTCTCTAGCGCCTCCAACAAGCAGAGCTCCGGAGAGCGGGAATGTAAGACTCAATCATACGCACATTCGGGATTAGTGATGTCACCAAACAACCTGCCGGTCACGTCTGAGTCTCGCGGGACCAATGATGCGTGTGATGTCGAGTATCTGGACCGTGGCGACGAGGATGAATGGGAAGCGATGTTCTTACCCAGCAGTGAGGAGCAATATCTCGAGGCCCGGGATATTCAGTCGTGGGACCCCATAACGCGCGATCTCATCATTGAGGTTTATGAAACCAGCAAGTCCATCAAGACTCCCACCTCTTCAGTAACCCCTACCCCTGGATTGACTGTCGAAACTGGGGTTCGGAACCCTTCCCTAGGGATGTCGGCACTCCTCTTGAGGCGCGTCCAGCGCGATCCTGCGGGCCTCGCACGTGCAGATGAACGTAGCGAGTTGTCATTTTCCAGTGAAATGATTGAAGTAGATGGCAACTTCCAACAATTCATCCTCAGTGATGAAGATGCCGTCTCGGTTAAGTCTTTGGATATATCCGACATGCGTTTGGAGGGACCCCTTGACTCTACGGGTACAGCTGATATGGAAATTCGCTGTGTTGAGAATTTGACCCCGACATGCGGAGTCCAATTTTTCGAGCCTACATTGCAACATCAGGTAGGTTACACTGCTCTGAACCAGCTAATCAAGGGACAGAAAGGCACCGACCACGCCTTGCACCGCGGTGAAGATGACGAGTTTTTGGAGTTTGAAGATATCGAGGTCGATCTGGACAATGTCCTTTGGGCAGACGAATTCCACTTCTGTCGATCGGCCAACGAATACATTGCCCAAGAGTCACAGGGTTTGTTGCGAGTTGCCAATGCCGCGGAGGGCGACGATAATGTCCCCCAGGCATCCCCCATCAAGGCCATCGTAAACTCGGGCGTAATTGGGCATAGGAACCCTAAGTACCTCCGCCCGACTTTACGTCTCATCACGTCTTTGGAAGCTATTGCCGAGGACGAAGAGGAGCGGAGCCCGTCGTCCGATTCTGGATCATCTGCGGATTTTGGCGCGCATCGCGACTTTGTCCTGCCACTACAGACTCGGCGCCCAGGCTTCCTTGACGCAGAATTCGAGGTTGACTCGGAATCATCAAGCCTGTTCGACCCCGATCCGGCTGATATCGAGCGGCTGTACTTCTCCCACCCCATCTGGTATGTTTACCCCGATTTATCGCTCACGTACCCGTCTAGCTTGGACTTCTTTGTCCCAATCATCTTTGTGCACGAAGATCATCAACAAGTATTCCACGAAGAGGACGCCATCAGGATCAAGAACGAGTTGTTGTGGGAATATCATGAACCCAGCGAAGAGTTTGACGGCCGTTGTAAGGAGTTGATGCATAAATGTGCCTTTGCGATGGAAGCCTTAGAGGGGAACGCCGTCAATTTTGTTCGCTGGGTTCTCGACCGTGTTCAGTGCGGTTCGTTTCGCGCCTTTGACCAGATGCTGGACGACGCCACTTGGGCAATGGATGTTCTCCGGGAAGCAGCACCGAGTTCGCGCGTTCTTTCGGAGCTGTTGTCAGCCGTGGTTTTGATCGAACAAGAGAAGAGCACAATGCTGACGGGACGTACCCACGCTGAGCCTCCGAAGGTCGACACAATCTGGAGCTGGAATCTGTGGGGAATCAATCCCTTTGGATGTCCAACTTCCTTGGAAACCGACTACATAGTGGTTCTGAACCACCTTTTGGATGCGAGCCCGTCCTATCCGATGGTTGATGACCCATACGTGCCGTTTTCCCTGGTCGCCGCTCAAGCCAAGTACCTGGAGTGGACGGACGACGCAAATGCTGTCGATACTTTGGATCCTGATTATGAACTGCTCACATTTGCCAGCAAGGTAAGTTTCACACTGTTGGAACATATAACAGACACGTGCGTGGTCATGGAGCGGATGACCAGTGAGTACATTGGGGAGATTCGGAAGGGAAACCACGCATTTGTTGACTTCCTCGGACAAATCATCACTGGGCTAGACTACTCGCATGCCCGCTTTGGTCTCGGTGGTAAGACCGTGGCCGAGGTTGCCAACGAGATCTCCTTATTGCACTGGGCAGTCAGTCAGTCAGACCCAATGCAAGCTCAGGCACCCTACTTTATCCCACTTTTGCTCAAGTGGCATGACTCCATCGAAAGCTTCAGCCACGACCTGCGGCAAGGATCGGAGCCATCAATGCAAGCTGACGACACATTGCACCACGTAGATCGGTTCTGGAAGACTGCGTTCCGCTCCATGGATAAGGTTATGAGTGTCCATGATGAGGTAGGTCTGGATACGTTCCATGAAGACCAGCTTCTAGAGATGGAGCAGCTTCTTTGGCGTCTGTGGATGATGGCCCTCTGCGAGGTCCGGGAGACTATGGATCGGTTCGCTATGAAGATTCATCCCAGCTTCCTCCCAACCTCCAACGACCTCTTGAGCACCAGCGTGGCTTGGTGGGAGACTAAGATCTACCAGGCACAGCGGCGTCTGCGCCTACTGCAGAATTGAGAGGCTGGGATGCGAAAGAAGGCAGTGGTACCAGTGCCGTGGACGAGCGGAGTCTGCACGGTAACTGTGTTCTTGAGTCGAACGCACTGCATGGCCTGAGATGACTGAATCTTGCAAAGACTGGTGGCCTGGAAGACACTAGGCCACTAGAGCTAGATTCGGTGTTGGGCCGTGCATATACTAGTAGGTAATAATAATAACTTTTTTTTTCTTCGCGGAAATCGAATGTAACGAGACAACGTGATTGGGTGGCCTAACCTCCGAATGAAAAGCAGAGTCCAGACATGGGGTGGCATAAAGCCCTAAATTTGGGACGGAAACCTAGAGAGTTGATTGTAACGAATACCGTGACCCGTTTTCGAAGAGAGGTTGATGAATCTCCATGCTAATGGGGACGATCGGTGCTACTGTCCTGACACAATTGTGACTTATACAACAGGAGGGTGATATTTCCTGCCTTATCTTTTACTGTGCGTCAGAGAACGCATGTATACAACGCACCCACCACTAAGAGACAGACAGACCCAATTGCCGCACGGGATGCCTTACGAGGAGGCTGGAGCAGAGGCAGAGGTTGGGTCTCTGGCCAGGTCTGTGAACACGCCATGCGACTGTGGCAACGAGTGTCGACGAGGATGTCTCGTTTTTCTGGAGGCTGGTAGGCCCAGTTTGGTGGTCCCCGGAACGGCACACCGCTAGGGTTCGGCAAGCCGGCAGGCGTCATTGGGCGTTGTACACGAGACTGGACGCTATACCCGTTCTTTGTGCATATGGACGTTGATAAAGACACTACTCACAAAACCCTCCACCCAGCGTCGATAGTCCATCTCGTATTCGGCTCTTGCTATCTTGTTGGACCATTCATGATGAAAGTCGTGGTGTATCCAGGGATGATTAAGGGGCCCCGCACGATGACAGTGAGGTATGGTGGAACATCGTCAGGTATCCTCTACCCCACGTCCCCGTCATGATGGTGTTGATTTTGCTGTGTGCAGAGCATATTACTGATACTGAACGCGCCACTGCATGTTCGGTGATGGTGGCGCGCTATCGCCGCGCATCGAGTGCCATATGCGGATAAGCCGCGGGAACGACCAGCATGTCAGCATGGAATAATGTATTGGAAATTCTGCGCTCGGACTGGGCCACCTGTCTGAAGGCAGCATCAGCAGATATCGATTGAAAACGATGGCTCATTGAGATGGCGACGTCAGAGTCTCAGCTGCTGGTTTATAATTATCATCCGGCTGAGGAATCACGAATTGTTCAGAGACATAGACCGCGCTGGGAGAGGTTAGGCCGGCGCAGAGGAAAATATAGACCAGTGGCGGCCGAACAGCCACCGGCTGGCATTCATGGATCGTATTCTTCTCGTGAGGGGCAACTGGGCAGATAGTCACGGAGAGTCGGAGGCGTGGGTGACGTGAAGATGCACCTGGGCCGATGGGTGAACGTTGGAAGAAGAACCGAGATGGCTGGAGACGCTAGCCGTTTCCAGTTTAGCCGTCCAAAAATAGCTGCAGGGCCACCACCGAGCTGGAAGCAACCAAGCCCAACGGCGGAACAGAAACATCAGAAAAACATTCGAGAGTCATCACGCCGGTCTCCACCCAGAGTCCACCGACCGTTCACTCGACCGTGCCCTCGTCCCAGCCACTGACCCGCTTCGCATGCCGGTTGCCGTGAGCGGCGGCGTTACACCCGACTGCCAGCGGGGTGCTACACGAGCTACCATTCACCATGCATCCCAGCTGTCCTCCACATGGCATAGGGCTGTGCCGCGAGACATCAGTCAGCTATCCATCTGCGCTATCGATTGACCGTATTCCCTGTGATGTTGCCTTCTCGAGCGATAATGTGACGATGGTGGCCAGCAGCCTCGAAATGTGGGCCTGCGATATAAATGCCTCTCATGTCCCTCCGAATGATCCCTCACATTAGCAATTAGCAATAGTACTTTTCCTTGCTACATTCGCTTCAGGTTCTTATCTTCTGAGCCGCCGTTCGCTACTTCAAGACCTATAACAACACTGACACTGTCCTTGGACAGTTCCTGAACCCGTCGACAACCACTGACTTGTATTTCCTCCTCGGCAATCTCAAAGGTCATACAAGATGCGGTCCCTCTCGGTCGCGGTCGCTACCCTCTTGGGAGCCGCTGCTGCGAACCCCGTTGCCTGGAACGACTATCACGAGTATCCGCCTTACCCTACTGGTGGTGTACCTTCCTCCTCGACACTGGCGCCCTCTTCCACCAGCTCAACTGAAGGATATCCGCCCTCTCAGTCAAGCTCCACTCCAGGATATCCTGTCTCCCAACCCAGCAGCTCTGTCCTATCTTATGGACCCAGCTCCGTTCCATCTTACCAGCCCAGCTCTGTCCCCTCCTATGAGCCGAGTTCCTATCCGCCGTACGAGCACAGCTCCTATGTGCCTACAGGCTACCCGCCATATCAGTCTTCTCCCTCGTCGTACCCTGTGTACCCTCCCAACCCCACGAGCTACCCCCCAACGAATCCCTCGTCCTATCCCGTCTATCCGCCAAACCCGACAAGCTACCCACCATACACCACCAAGGAAATCACCACGTACACCACCACTACCGTTTGCGACGTCACCCAGACGTATGGTACGTCGGTCATCACCACTGTCACTACGAGCACCATCACGATCACTTCTTGCAAGAAGGGTTGTGGTTATGAGCCGACTCCAGTGCCGACTTCCAGCCCCGTGTATCCCACTTCTCCCGTGGAGCCTACCTATGTTCCCACGACCATCACCACGACCACTTATTCCTTCGTGCCGTGCTCCACATCTGTCGGCCAGAACGGACCATCCGCCATCTACAGCACTTACCTCACGGCTTCTTGGTACGAGACCACCATTGTCTCCACCGAGACCATCTACCCAACCATTCCTCCTCCTCCTCCCGTTGCAACGCCGTCTGTGGCCACGCCTCCCGTGGTTACACCCCCTGTTGTTACACCTCCTGTTTACCCTGCCACCGAGTGCCCGCCTCAAGCAACCGTTACCGTCACAGTGACAGCGAAGCCTGAGAATCCTCCCTACGGATACGAGACTAAGACCTACACCGTGACGGAAAGTGGCAGCACGACCTGCATCACGGTGACCATTCCCGTCACTGAATTTCCCACTTATCCTACTGAGACACCCTCTACCTACAAGCCCTCGCCCTCGAGCACCGAGTCTAAGCCTCCGACGTCCAGCACACCCAGCGGCACCGGCTATATCCCGCACCCCACCGGCTACGTCCCTTACCCGACGGAGGGCTCATCCACCGTTGCATACAGCAGCTCGTCTCGTCTGCCCCCCAAGCCGACCGGCTACTACTACTATGGTGGCTGGTAAACGGCGCGCAGAAATGACGGCCTCTATTTCCTTTGGACACGATTAAGTGGAAAGTCAAACGCAAGGCGGTAGATATGGCGATTGGGAGCTAACTAACGACTCTCCTTTACATTCACGATGCATAGCGGCCCACTCCTTTGAGCCTTGCATAGCTCCGGCGTTTTTTGGATTTGCTTTCACTTCGATTCTCTTATCCCTATTTTACCAGAACATGCTTTATTTATTTTGGGTGGATAGAATGATCAATTGGTCGGATGGAGATATATTTTGTAGCCAGCTTCCGATAATCAACCAACTTCCTACGCTCCTTATCTTTACCTGTGAATCGCTTGGCTGCCTTCAAGCGACCTCCAATGTCCACGAAGTTAAGGCAGCCCATCGCATCCAACCCCCCAAAAGCAACGAAGCCTAGAAGCCCAAAGCAGCGAAAATCAATAAATCGATAAAAGCACGGCTGGGCTGCCTCATTGGGCGACAACGGCATTCCGCGCATGCGACCTCGTATACGATAAGCTGCTACTGACTGGTCTCGGCGCACCTGGCTCTCGGAGCTGCTGCTGATCACGACACGAGGACTGTGCGTTGTTCGGTGGGGTTCTCGATAAACGCTGGTGCATAGCTTGTACATACATATGCATCTGCGTGAAAATAAGGGTAAAAAAAACCTCTCTTTTTCCCTTCAAGGCGGGGTCGTGGGGCCGTGTTGGCGGGAATAACGGCATGAGTTGTTAGCACGTCAGTGAATCAACTCGACATTATGCATATTTGCAATTGTAAGCGAGCTATGATCCATCAGGCAACCCATTGTGTTCTGTTGAGCCTGCCTGGGCCACCGATAAGAAGGATTCCAGAATAATAGTCAGGAGACCTGGAGACGTAGCTTCTCCGTCATCTGGACTACTAGCTGAACGGTCAATAATGTCACTGTCACGGTCAGCACCAGATGCACCGCCGTTGATGGTGGTGTTACATTCCGAATCGACGCCACACCAATGACGAAATGGGTTGCCCAAAATAGATTGGGTAGTCCGCACCAGCCACAGCACATCCACCTCCTCGGCCTCGGCTCGGACATTTTCCAATGCCGTCTCAACCGTTTCTATGCTCATCGACATCTTGAAAATATCGCAGTCCGGTTCTTGCTTTGTCAACACGGTCCGATTTCGCGCAGTGATGGGAGGCCTAAATCCCACATAGCCGCCGGTTCTGTGGGGAGGTCGTGGGTGGTGTCTCCTCTCGGATCGGATGGGATGATGACAACCACAATTCCCCGACGAAAGCACCTTCTACCTTGGCCAAAATGTCAAGTTCAAGAGATAGTTGGAGGAAACCTTTGAGCGGTTGTCTGGGAGATTCCTTCTGCCGTGGGATCGGACGTGGACCTTTTGTGAGATGGCACCGAGGATCTTAGGATTAAGCGCACGGCGCTGAACGGGACGAAAACCACGGTATTTGGATGCGAACGTCCAGGGCATTTTCGAAGTCGACTTTCAGAGCGCCGTTTTCCGAGCCAGTCAACGGAATAATGGGTGCGTACCACGATTCCCCGTCATTCTCGACGTTAGACTACCCTTCGTCACCAGGTCGCCCACGTGGAACTCAACACAGAAGCCGAAGAGCTTGTTACGTGAAGCGTGGTCAAGAAGTCCATGACAATCATGGTGTTGCTTGGGATCTGCGCAGAATCTAGACGATGTCTTCGACGCTCTTGGGTGTTGCTTGTGTCCCCTCGAGGCGTGCTCAGCTGGGCGGGCCTTGGTATCAAGAGGAAGCTTAACACGACCTCAGTTTTACATTGCCAGCAGCACGACTGGAAAACAGTCCATGGACGAAAACATATCTTGAAGAGGTCATATCGAGTACTGCGGCCTTTTTTTTGGTGGTTTCTTCGGAGATGGTTCTGCATTGCGCAAGTTCCGCCAAGCATTTCGTATGCTGACCAGAGTGACGGTATCTGCACACTTATCAGTACCAGTTCTCTTGCATCTTCTTTGTCTACCTTCTGCTTCGCATCAATGAACCATCTGAGTCGGATGCCCAGCCATGATCTCACGCTTGTCAGGATGACATCTTGGAAATCTACCGCGGGACAGGAATGCCACTGACGACTTGCTTCGCTTCAAGTGAGTACCTTCCTCCTTCTAATTGCCCACCTGGATACAATTCGCTGATGCCGCATTCGAAGATTCTCGGGGTTCTCAGAGCGCAGTCGTAATGCTGGCACCCATTCCGTGGTGAAGTTTCCTGGGAGAAGGAGCAGCAGGCGCGAAGCAGGAGCACCCCAGGATCATGTGCTCCTGCATTTCCTGGCACCGCGATCTGGTTAGACTCGAGATCTGAGGCCTAGTACTCGCCGAAGTGTCTTGGACAATCAGCCGCACTAGGAAAACTCTCGCGTGCGAGGCTTGTTGGCATGAGTCTTGACTGCCCACCTGGACGACTATTGCATGTCATTCTCCCACCTTCATAGGGTCTGCGGAAGCATCGGAGTATTATTGCTCGAACCCAAATCAGAAACAGGGCATGAGGAAAATTCCTTCTGAGAGCACGCAAGATGGCGGATCCGCACTATCTCCCCCGGAACGTACCGAAGCTGATTTCGAGCTTCAATGCGACGACACCCACGTGAGGCTCTCAAGCAGCGGTGAACCTAGATCCCTCTAGGTTTTCTCTCCTTGTTTTCCATCTGGTCGAAAATGCCGATTTCGGAGGAGTCCATGGATGGGATACTTCTGAGACTGCATCTGTCTGCAACGAAGAGATCTCGCACCACCACGACGCTTCACCCACGACGGCAGACCCCCAGGTCCTGGAGACACTCATCATTTGCTCTGTATGCGCCTCAATCGTAAAGAAGCACGCAGATGGCGTTGTGGCTTCTCGCAAGAATGCTGGGGGAGCTGTTCTCTGTGCCAAGTGCCAAGACCCGAGGTTGATATCGCAATCGCAGGGCAGAATTGCGCGAGAAATCCCCCCCAGTTGGCCCCCCATGTCTCCATTACCCCAGTGTCTCCCCATCACGTTGTCGGATCTTAGCGCCTGCAGGGTCTTCCTCATGCGGAGGAAACTACGGAGTATCTTTGGCCGCCTGGTACAAAGTCGAATTCGCCAGCAAGAGGCTCCCAACTGTGGTGACAATGGAGATACTCCGTACATGCATTCAAGATCAAGAACCCCACCATCGCATGGCAATTGTTGCTTCGCCTCAAATCTTAATCGATAGTTGCAACATCAGCCTGGATCTCGGTCGACGTGCGCCATGGACTTGGCGAGCATCTCCTCGTGGGCCCAGCCGCCCAAGGGCTTGGGGTGAATACCGCAAGTCTTGTTTCCCCAGCACGCCATCTCCACATGCGAGTCTGCTGAGACTCCGCTGAGAACCCACGGTCGCCCGTCCCCGTTCTCGATCGCATCTTGTCGGCCTGTTGGGCGCCCGTCCTAGGAAACATGCTGTCATAGAATATTCGCAAAAGCAACTGTCCAATCTTGCTCGCGGTCATTCTACTGCTCTTCAGGGTCCTGCGCCCACGCCAAGCTATATCAACTTCTCGCTAGAGCCAGCTTCACGGCCCTTCTCCGCTGCGGGAACTACCTGCGTCCTACCATGTGGCCCGGGGACCTGGATCTCTATCCCTGCACGCTCTTCCTATTTGCTCCCATCCAGCTAGTCTCCTACTTCGCTCCCTCCGACTTTGTGTAAATCTCAGGTCGCCGATGATCCTAGCGCCATCAGCCCTGCTCCTGGCGTACATAGGTATATATACAGGAGCCCTTCGTCCCCGGTTGACGGTACTTGTTCACCTGCACCTCAACCCCATTCCATAATGGCGCCCAATGCAGCTGGCCGCGTCGCGGCCAAAATATTGGGTATCGACTTGGACTACCGCAAGGAACACCGGGAACCCCTTTCGTCCGGTGCAGCTTCAGTTGCCTCCGTGGATACCTGTGAGTAGCAGTGCTATGTTGACGGAAGGGACACGAGTTGACCAGTTACAGACGTGGAACGGGAACCCACAACCGTGGAATGGGTCTCGCAATTCAAACCCACTGCTACGGGCACCAAGAATTATTTCCGCGGTCTCTTCCCTTTCTGGAACTGGATCTTCCATTACAACTTCACATGGCTCGCTGGCGATATCATTGCCGGTAAGACACATCTCCCCCACGACTGGTTACGGTACTGACCCGTCTAGGTGTAACCGTTGGCTTCGTCGTTATTCCCCAGGGCATGGCCTATGCTCAACTAGCGAAGCTCCCTCCGGAATATGGATTGTACACTTCGTTTGTCGGCTTCTTACTCTACTGGGCATTTGCAACCTCTAAGGATATCACCATCGGAGTACGTCCCACTGTTTTCTTACAATTTTTCGCAAATCTAACATAGGCCACAGACCGTAGCCGTCATGTCTACCATCGTCGGCAACATTGTCATCAAAGTGCAGCATACACACAAGGGCATCGCCGCAGAGGAGATCGCTAGGGCCCTCGCAGTCATTTCCGGTTCAGTCCTCTTGTTCATCGGTCTGATTCGAGCTGGTTGGATCGTCGAGTTTATTTCCCTCACTGCCATCACGTCGTTCATGACAGGAGCCGCCCTCAGCATCGGAGTGGGGCAAGTGCCCACCCTCATGGGCATCCCTGGAGTCAACAACCGTGATCCAACGTATCTGGTCATCATAAACACGTTGAAAGGCCTGCCGAGGACAAAGCTAGACGCCGCCATTGGTCTATCTGCACTCACATTGCTTTACGGAATCCGCATCTTCTGCAACTTCATGACCAAGAAACAGCCGCACAGGAAGAAGATGTGGTTCTTCATCTCAACTCTCCGCATGGCATTCGTCATTCTCTTGTACATTCTCATCAGCTGGCTCGCCAACAGGGGCATTAAAGATGTAAAGAAGGCCAAGTTCAAGATCTTGGGCAAAGTTCCGAGAGGTGAGTCAATGTGAGCATTTTGGCGACACCCAACGCTCACAATTGCCAGGCTTCAAGCACGCAGGGGCTCCAACCATCAACACGACGATTCTCTCCGCAATCGCACCCGACATCCCAGTCACCATCATCGTTCTCATTCTCGAGCACATTGCCATTTCCAAATCTTTCGGTCGCGTCAACAATTATACCATCAATCCCTCCCAGGAACTCGTTGCTGTCGGTATGTAAGAACTATCTATCTCGAGGCTCATGGCTGATGATGTTTAGGGTTCACCAACGTGCTTGGCCCCTTCTTGGGCGCTTATCCCGCTACTGGCTCCTTCTCTCGCACTGCTATCAAATCCAAGGCAGGCGTCCGCACCCCCTTGGCCGGTATCTTTACCGCCGTCATCGTGCTCCTGGCACTCTATGCACTGACTGCTGTTTTCTTCTACATTCCATCTGCCGGTCTAGCAGCCATAATCATCCACGCGGTCGGAGATCTCATCACCCCTCCAAATGTGGTATACCAGTTCTGGGAGACATCCCCTCTCGAGGTTGTCATCTTCTTTGCTGGCGTGCTCTTGACTGTTTTCACCAGCATCGAAAACGGCATCTACCTCACCATCTGTGCATCCCTCGCACTGATGCTATGGCGTCACCTAAAGTCTCGTGGCGTCTTCCTCGGCAAAGTCACGGTCTACCGTGCCACTCCCGACGCCCTCCCCGGACCCAGCGGAGAACGCCTTACCCGAGAGGCGTATCTGCCCGTTAACCATCATGACGGCTCGAACCCCGCTCTCAAGTTTGAAAGTCCCTATCCTGGGGTTTTCGTTTATCGCTTCAGCGAAGGCTTCACCTACCTCAACCAGCAGCATTATCTTGACGCATTGGTAGAACATGTCCAGGCTACCGCGCGCCCAACCAAACTCGACCGCTATGCGAAGATCGGAGACCGCCCATGGAACGACCCTGGACCTCGCCGCGGACAGCAAGTAAACCAAGAGGACCACCGACCGTTCCTGCGCGCCGTCATCCTCGATTTCAGCTCCGTCAACCACGTCGACGTCACTTCCGTCCAAGGCCTCGTCGATGTCCGCAATCAGCTCGACCGCTATGCCGCCCCCGAGATCGTCGAATGGCACTTCGCCTCCATCAACAGCAGGTGGACCAAGCGCGCGCTGACTTCCGCCGGCTTCGGATACATTTCCACGGACAAGGTGCGCGCACGCTCCCACTGGACTCCCGTCTACTCGTTCGCGGCCCTGGACGATGGCACCGTGCCGGATGCCAAGAAGGAGGATCTGGAAGCTGCCGAGCACGAGGGCATCACTACCCCCGGCGGCACTCACGCCAGAGGGTTCCCCAGCAAGGTCACGACCGTCCATGGACAGAACAGGCCGTTCTTCCACATCGACGTCCAGAGCGCGGTGGAGAGCGCGATTGCGGGGATCGAGAGCAAGTTGGCGCATACGACGACTGGGTCCAGCGAGGCGGCGGTGGAGGAGGTGGCGCATAAGCAGGAATAGGAATAGGGGTCCATCGTTCTTTCTGGTGTTTTGATTGTAGTATTTGGCTTTGGTAATTCGTTGTTGGGGTTTCGTTTCGGGGCAATATACCACTTGCTTTTTTTTATTGATTTGGATAATTGCATCCTTTGAGTGTTTGTGTGGTTCTTGTCATGTCGAGTGCGGAATGTTGTCCCTCGGAGGTTTTTCTATGAAAGCATCCGGGTGACAGTAGGAAACCCCTGACGTCCCTACCGTAAGGGCACTAAGGGAGGGCACAATAAATGGTGGTGGATTCCGCTAGGGTACAGAAGATTGAGTCTGCCTCGTAGGAGAGGCAGAGAGGCGGGCTCATATGGAGCGACGGCGGTGGAAGAGGTATATACGTATGTGATATAGAGGCACCCATATAGAAGGAGCAGCAGGAGCAGCGGGAGCAGCAGGAGCAGCAGGAGCAGCAACGGGAGCAGCGGCAGCGGACACTAAAATTACGTCGTCGTTATTCCAAGGTTGTTATTGTCTTGAGCTTTGGCTCCCCCGCCCCAAGCCCTCCCCGTATTATAGGCCGCTTCAAGCAACGCATCCCTAGCTCCAGCTCCTCAAGCTGCCGTGCAGCTTCTTCTTCCTCCTTAGCAGCAGCCATTGCTGCTCGTTCAGCCTCAAAGGCTTCAGCTTCGGCGATCAAGCGCCGTTATTCTTCGGCGAGAGCTTGACGGACGCCGAAGCCTCCAATGAGAGGCGCTGGAAACGTGATCCCACCCAAGAAGAAAGAGCTGACCGGCCGGAAACCCGATTTCCTTCCGCCAACATCGGAGAAGCAGAGGGTGGATGGAACTCAGCTCTGGCGGCTCGTCCCACATCTCCTGCTCCGTCGGCTTCTCGTGGACATAGCGAATCTCGCCGTCAAACCCGCGTATCTTTACAATGGCACCGTAGCGCTCGAGATGTTCTCGCATCCCCTCTCGAGAATATCGACGGTAGGGTGTTCCCCAGATTGGATAGGGGGTGTTGTATATAAGGGCTTGCCCCGACCCCTCGTGCTTCCTATGCAACCAGCCTTGGCCGGCGCATGCCCTACAGCAAACGCCTTCTTCGAAGCGCAACGTAGACGCGTCCCAGTAGGGTGCACGGATTACGGTGGCGTAACGAAGCGGGTGGTGTCGCTCAACGTCCGGCTCGGCAAGCATTAAGGTGGCGTAACGAAGCAGGTTGTCTCGCTCAACTTCCGGCTCCGACCACTCTTCAGCCTCGGGATGCAGGCGTAGAAGTGCGCGTTGGTCGCATGCAACATGGACCTGGGCCTCCTTCAGTGTCCCTGCATTGAGACAGCCGTAGTGGCCAGGTACAGGCCGCACGTGGGGTACCAGCCGGAGTATCTACTTGGTCCTCCTCAAACCGTTGGACCCCGAGTGTCATGTCGGTGAGAAAGCAACGGTAGCACCACCGCTCTGGCGTGACCAAGTACATGAGATCACCAAAGTGGCCGCACAAGGAGCAGCGCTCGTCGTGGATGCAACGGAGCAGCGATTTGATGGTCCAGGATCGGCATTGTAGGGCTTCGGCTGCGGACAGGAGTTTCGGGAATGCAGCCATGGTCCGGAAAGAGGGCCAGTCTTCGATTGCGTTGTTGAGTCGTGGATGCGTTCGTCGGAGGGACTGCAGTGAGCATATGTCCAGGTGGGGGAGGATCTCACACAACAATTCGGTGGGCAGAGCGCTGAGTCGGTCTAGAGCTTTCTCGTTGCCTGGCGTTGGAAAGTTGGGAATGCCTTGTTGCTGCGAACTGTCGTGTTGACGCGTCGTGGGCGAATCACCCACAAAGTGTCCTGGACGCGGCGCGCGGAATGTATACTCGTCGAAATCGTGTACAGGAACGCCTGAAGAGAGGAAGTCGTTGCCGGAGCCTTGGATTGCCACAACCGTAGGCATTGTTCCGATTTATGGAGAATATGAGGTCCACAGATGGTTGGGGCCCCGGAGCTGAAATTCAAGATGGGAGTGTGGTGTTGGTTGCGGGACGCAGATGATGGAAAATAGGAACCAACTTTAGGAACCACTGCCTTAGCCAAGGTCTTACCTAGTAATATATTAGCAAACAAGTACAGTTGTACATTGCTAACAGCCTAGGGTTGTCTGTAGTTGTAGAATACAAGTCCCTAAGAGCATCTTCCCTCTACGTATACTCTGTTATGGTAGGTAGCGAATCGAGCTTACAATAGTTACTAGGATAATTAGAGCAACACCCTTTTTGTCCCTTGGGTGCTACCGTGGATATATGTTGTTGATACCCCCACGTTCCGCCAGTACACAGTCCACAGTATCTAGATGGGACTTGGGCGGGGCGAAAAGAAGCTTCTCTAAAATTAGACTAAACCTTTCCGGAAGGAGGGAGTGAGGGAGCCTGCGCGAAGCTTGAGCCAACAGCCCCCACTCCACCACTTTGATGGCTACATCTGCATCACAACATCATACAGGTATTTTGTCAAGCACTATTGGAGAAACACAGGTTCTGTCTAAGAGTAATCTATGCGGATTCCGGGGGAGGCGAACGCGGGGTTGACCCCGACGACGTCGATGCTAAACGACCCGCTCTTTACCCCACTGCAAAGCGAGTGACAAAAGATCTCCTGGAAGAAGCTTCTAAGCTATCTCTTCCGAAAATCGAGATCAATGAGGGGGCTATCGACAGAGGGCCTCATGTTTTTAGGTATTGTGCCAGCAATAAAGTCCGGCTTCTTACCCATGGGTGCATCACCTTGTTTCCAGATCTCGACGCCCGGCAGGTTCGGCGCATCCGCTCGATAGACCACAATATTCGGCACTCTCGAAGGGGGACTGGTGATAACCCAGAGCTCGAAATTGAAGAAGAAGCTTCCCTCCTGGAGCAAAAGATCACGGTTGTATGCACCGTCCTTCCCCCCGACTAGTACGCGAACCGTTCTGTCGTTCTGCGCTGCACGCTGCGCAATGCCGTATGACTGGAGCATCCCGTGCCAGATAATAGGATCCATACCGTTCGGAGCCGGAATCGCGTCGTCACCGCGCAACTGACCCCTATAAACATCCTCGGCGTCGACAAGCGTTCCTTGACCGTTGACATTAACACCTTCGCGGTTGTTACCGTTGAATTCGAATTTAAATTGAACGCTTGCCTTGGAAGCATCGTCACCAACGAACAGAAGATAATTGGGCCTGTTGAACGTGTTTGACGCCTGGATATCCCAATTGATGTGACGTTGCATTGCTACTCTTCGAAGTGCATCATCAGCACTGGTACTTAGCCCGTTGAAGCTCGGAATTTGGTTTGCCAGTGTATCGACTCCAGGCACTCCGTTTGGTCGTGGTTGATAGTTGGCCGGAAGATCAGCGTAGGGGGGAAGAGGAGCCGGAAGATTGACAGTGCCTTGGCCAGCGTCTGCAGGACCAGCGGCGGCAGGAGCGCCGCCCGCCTCCTGCCGCCCCTGGTCCTCCTGATTACCCGACTGCGCGTTCTCGCCATCCTTCTTTCCGGCCTGGTTACCTCCGTCTTGTTGGCTTCCAGCTTGAGCTCCGGTCCCTTCTCCAAGGTCGTCTCCTGCGCGTCCTGGGGCTCTGGGTGGTGCTCGTTTCGAAAGGTAGTCATGGGAAGGTCTTTCGGCACAGATGCCATCGTCCGGCCCATAAAGGCAGAGGTCCTTATTAATGGCTCTTGCATGCGAGATTGCTGAGAGCGTAAGCAGGACTAGGCCCGCTGTCAATGGTTTGCCAAAAAGCATATTCGTGCGTCGTGTGGGGGTGAAGAGAGGGCAGAGTGACTCTAACTCAGCGGCGAGCGAGCGAGGTTGACAGTAGAGAAACACTGCTAAACAAGACTAAAAAATTGAACGGATGAGCGGATGGAAGGGGTTGGAAGTTGCAGTGGTCGATGAATGATGAAAGCTCGACTTTGAGCGGTACATCGCCTTTAAATACTCGCTTTGTGTCCAGGCTTTGAGCAGTGACGGGTTCCTATCTAGCTTCAACGAAGTATTGCACACTCAGGGAGCTTCCACTGTGCCCCAAGAGCTGCTGCGGTCGAAACAAGGTCGATATATTCTTCCAACACACATACGTGCGGATGGAGGTACCGATTCCTTCGACTACTTTTCATAGCACGTTGTACGCAGGTCCTCACTACCGTCTATTTTCAACATGGTCTGCAGGGAATATTTCACGCAGAGAATGCTATCGCTGTGCCGCAAACTTCATTGCGGTCGAAACGAGTTCGATATATTCTTCCACCTGTCTGCGGATTGCGGCACGAATTCCTTCGACCGCTTTTCATAGACCATGAAACAAGACAAGAGGATACTGAAGAGGCGTAGATGCTGATCGGGCCGACTCCAATAACAATCCGGGTCCTTTCGTACCCGGTGATGCTATCAAACGAATACATCTACGGTTGAGTCGCTATTCGGCACTTGCTGGGAAAAAGCGCACGGCTGGAAGTAAGATGAAAGCAAGCTCTTTTAAAAACTCGTGCACACACAAGTGCTCCCAAGCTCTTGTCGATCGCCCGATTGGGGGCGCTATTATTCATTGACGTGAGATTCGAGAAAATCTCCGACCCCCAATATCCCGACAACCGTTCGATCGCGTTTACTCATGCACTCGGTACCGCCCTAGTAAGCACAGATCGGCTATGCTTGGATACGAGGCGAGGAGCGGCAACGCCGCCCTCAGCCTCATGATAGTCGCAGCGGATGGATTGTGCGGTCTCAGTGTGAACCTGGGAATGAGACGAGCTGACTCCAGGTATGCTCCTAGAGATGTGGAACCACACCGATTAGGTCACATGACTAACAGACTGTGATTGTGAGTCTGCCTTTGTCACAACATAAATAATGTAGCTGAGTCGCCCGTTCTCCATCGCCATTCACACTCCACACTTTGCGTTCTCACTGGCGTTCTCTCCATCTTTGTACTTTCCATTTCCGTTCGTGTAGCGTTAGATTTCCTTCACGTTCTCGCGGAAGACTACAATAACTTCTTCTATTCCTTGTTCCATTTCAACTGCCGTCGCTTCCACCACTCGCAACCCTCAGCGGACAACTTCAAGATGTCATACGCCGCAACCTTCGGCCTGGATATCGCCATCAATGCCGCTGTTCTCATAGCGACTACCCTCCCAGCAGGCTCGAACTCCAAAGTCCAAATTGGATGCGGCAGCAACGCTCGTGACGCCACCGGTGGCGCCTTGACGGGCGGCGGTCGACCCGATATCATCCTATACGACACCCACGGCAACGAGATCCGCAGGAGCGTGGGAGGGGAACCGTTGGACCCTGGAACGAATCCAATCATAGACATGGGTGACCTCATCCGCAATGCAGTTGACCCGACCAAAGGCACCATAACTCCGGAGTATGCGAAGTTAGTGGCGAGAGGGAGCGACGCGGTATGTGTTAGTTATGTGGCCACCACGAGTGTAGGGAACGACAAGAGGACCTGGTGAGTTGTTCACAATACCCCATCTACCCATAAGGCATACACTGACTTCATATCGCCATCTAGGCATGCCGGCTACGCCAAGGAATGCGCCAGACATGCGGGACTCCCCTTCTGGTACCCGTCCCCTGAGATCATCCCGGGCACAGACTTCCGTCCCGGTTGCGTGTGGATGAGCAGCGACAGCCGTGACGGAATCCCCGTGGCCATCTCCTTCAAATTGACGGATTTCGCGTTCCCCACCAGCGATGAAGCCGAAAAGGCCAAGGTCCAGTACGAAAAGACGCCGAATACGTTATGTCAGGCTCCCGCTCGAATGGCATTCTGGCACACGCACTATCCAAACGACTGCATCCCGTTCTACGACTTCACGGTGGACAGGAGCAAGACCACGGGGTTCGATGTGGATAATCAGAAGATTGTCGATGGGCATACGGTACCGTGCAAGATCCTAGGGACGCTTCTGAACCAGACTCTGGATCCCGGGAAAGGCCCCAGGACGCCCAACACGCTCACCGACGAGGAAGAAAAGCAGGCGAGCGCAGGCGGAACCAATCCTAATGGCGCGCCTCCCTGTGCGGGTAGCTTCGGCGGTGAATGTGGAACCGTCTCGCAAGAGGAGGCCGATCGGCTGCAACGAGAGCAGGACCAGCGACTCAGCGAAGAAGGCCAGAATCCTAACGGCCAGGCTGCAGGTGCAGGAGGCTTTGGAGGTGTTTGCGGAGTGATACCGACAAACGCGAATCTTGCGCCTGGGGAGGCCGCGCGCAAAGTAGTACCCTGTCCGACTGCGAATTTGGCGGCACCACCGCCGGCATCGTCGACTGCAGCTGCGGGAACTACGCCGCCGGATATTAGTCGTCGGAGTCGCGACCGAAAGAGACGAGTGCCACGGAGGAAGGAGATGTGTAATGAAAGGCTTGTCGTTAGCCATCATAAGGGACATAGTGCCAGAGAGGTCTGTGAAATGGAAAGGTCTTGGGGGCCGGACTTCGTATCGAAGAGGGAGAAGTTGCACTGTGACATGTGCACAAGGGTACTTACACCTCTCTGTGAGGAGGATGCCAAAGACCCTGAGGATGGGACTTGTTTCGATCTTGAGAGGAGAATCATGAGATGGTGGGTTTCAAGTAGTATAGAGGGGCGAGGTGAGGAACAGATGTTTGACCGGGAGGTTAAGAAGTATCTCAGAGTGACGGAGTGGAAGGAGTAAGTAGACGTGTTTGTACGTTGTTTCGAAATCCGGAAGCTTATTGCAAAGCGGTCATACGGCAAAGTGGGATATCAGGTCATCGTAAGTTGCATTGCGGGATTTCCATCTCCTTTCGTCGTCCGCGCTGACATTGATGTGGATCGTGTGATGAGTCTTACGATGTTATTCGACGATTTTGTTCAGGGTTTGGGAAGAAGTGTAAGGAGAGTGTGAAGCAGAGAATGATTAGGAGATATTAAAATAAAACTGTTGAGATCGAGTATGCTTGACCTGGCAAACCTGTCTCAAAAAGGAAAACCCTACCGGATCTTGGTATCCATGGATACGGTCCGATATTCTCGTTATTCTTCAATTTCGCGACGGTCAAATTATTATTACTTGAACATGTACACAGTATATGACTGAGAGGCAACTCTAACTTCGAAAACGAAAGCCAATTGAACGCCAAAACCGCCAAGATAAGAGAAGGAGTCCAGGCCTAAGCGGGCGTCACGGAGACACTTCCGAGGCACTCGAAGCTGGAGAGCTATGGTGGCGGGGGTATATCAGCCCACACCAGGCACAACCAATAGGATGATGCAACCCAGTACACTTCAAGAAACCCCCCGCATTAGTATAAAAGGATGATTGCGCCGCTTTTGGAGCTGAACAGCTATCAGAGCGCCATACTTCGCACTTCAAACTTCGCTACTGGAGATTTCCCGCGTCATTGCTAGTTTCGAGAGAGCAGAAATATCACGGGGACTTGCTCTAGGTCTGTATAACGATTTCTTGGACGCTATCTTTACTTCACCACTTACCACATCGCATCGGCACCGATTATCCTAAACTCCACAATCCACATGCAGTAGATACGCACCAATGCGCCTTCCCGAGCTCCCCGACGACATCCTCATTCTCCTCTTCTCCTCGTGCGACATCCCCAGCATCTTCTCCCTCCGCCTCACCTGCACGACCCTCTGCGCAACCATAGACTTGTACATCCACACCATTGCGCCCCAGGTCGCGCGCAACAGCCTACCTTCAACACCATGCACACCTAACCCTCTGCTCGAAACCCCACCAAAAGACGGGTACACAATCCAATGGCTCCGCAGCCTCGTACCCACGCACCTCACCGCGCTCATCCTTGACAAAGATAAGCTTCGAAGGACCGGGTACATCAACAGCGGGTTCCCCTATGGGATTCCGTACGAGCACCGCTCTGCGGTGGCGTTTCATTGGCGAAGCAGGATATGCAATGGGTGGAAGGTGTTGCGGAAATTCTACCTGGTGTCCAGGGACGTGTACCGGAGTGCTGACACGGATCACGAAGAAGGTGGTGGGATGCAGAAACCCGAGGAACGATCCAATGTGCTTCGGAGGATGAGCTCGGAGGCGTTGAAGGTGTGGCAGAGCATCAGTTGTCCGTACCAAGGATGCGACGAGCACGGCGTGCGGCAATTACTCAAGGGATCGGTCTCCGGACCCACAAGGAGGAGGAGGAGCAGTGCCATCAGTGTGGAGCACGGCGATTCGCCGTGTGACTGGGACGATATTGCTGAGGTCCGACGTCGCGAAGCTATTGTGCTTAAGAAACGGTTGTCTTGTCTAAAGAAGCTATCGCAACAAGATCTGATCGACTATACGTACCTGTGGCGCATATTATTCTGGGTCTTCCGCCCCTACAGGAAGCCTGGAACCGAGGTGGAGAAGGCGAGGCAGGATGAGGAGGATGGGTTCCTCCACCCTACGAATTGGCAAGCCGAAATCAGTGCAATTCAATTTGGCCATTCATGGCTGACCTGGTGTATTTTGCACGAGGGAACCGCGCCGTTCTGGACCCAGTGGTGCGCATCGTCTTCTCCGGCCGAGTCAGGTCAGCATCACATTAGAGACCTGATCTTGGGCATGCATTCGGCACGGTCCCACCACCGCATCGAGGTGGAGCGCGAGTACATCTGTAGGTTCGAATATGCGCTCCGCCTACGTTGCCTTTATCCCGGGCGGCGCGAACGCCTGGAAGCCCAAGGACTGAAGGGACGGACCGTCAATACCATCAGTTTCGACTGCTTACCGTTGGGGTACGATTTGCATCCGCTTGCGATTGGAGGACCGGAAGAAGTGCCGTGGTACGAGCTGGGTCAATGGGTATGGATGGACGGGAAGACGTGGTTGAGGATAGGAGGCAGCCAGATGGAAACAATTGTGGTAACGACACGCCGCAGGTTGCTCGAGGAAGGCGTGGAGAGCCGGAAGGGCTTGTTAGAGGGAGTGAGATATCTCGTGTATTTGGGGTCGGTTGAGGCGGAAGAAGTGTGGCCGAGGAACGAGTGGAGACCCCAAGGCGTGGTAGAAAGGGCGTTCTGAGCGGCCTTTTTGTGGGGAAGAGCGAAGCATTACCAGCATGACTTTGTCTTCATACTTTTTCAAGGCTGCATTATCGTCGAAGCATAAGATAATAATCCATCTGATTGCAGGCGGGATGAAAAGACATTTCTTTGTTAGTTGGGCGTCCAAACTGGGACGATGATCGTCGAGGCTTGGCGGATCCCCGCTGACCGAAATCGGACTAGTGCGTTGATGGAGCCGTTCGCAAGTTCCAAGAAGGTTCCGGTGCCATCTGCAGCTGCAGGCGGAAAACAACCACGCCACTTCTCCCCACCTTCTTCTCTGCACTGTCTCGCAATTGTCGTGGCGGTTTGATATCTCGTTACCCTGTAGCCTCTTGCGCACGTAAAACGCGTTAAAACAACACTCAAAGCGAGTTCGTCTGTTGGTAATCGCCATGGCAGGTGCCTACGAGACCTTGCACGGCTCTTGCGCCTGCGGACGCAATAGATATGTCATCGAGGTGCCCATTGATCAGGCCCAGCTTGCAGAACTCCGCTATGATAACTCAGTTGCATCCCGTAAGTCACATTGGAGAGACCGCTGATTGTGGCGTAGCTCCATGTCACGTCTCGTCAACTTACACCTGCATAAATAAGCCAGCTTTTACTGACTAGATGACAGGCAGTGTGGCAGGTAGTCCTATTACGTTCTGGCTCCGTGTCCCTCTCCCCTGGTATACATCTGCCACATTTGCTCAGTTCCCCGACGAGACGCGAACCAGCATCCTGCGCACATTCACACCGCCTTTCTCCACCAACACGCGCCATCAATTCTGTGGCTACTGCGGTACGCAGCTCACATCGTGGCATGAGCGGACGCGGGAGGACGCGGAACACATCTCCATCACGTTGGGAAGCCTCCTGAGCGAAGACCAGGAACTTCTAGGCAAGTTGGGTCTCCTACCAAGTGGTGATAGCAGCGAGGACGAGGCGGAGGAACCGGCAAGGGTTCGGACAGTCATACGGTCGGAACCACAGGTAGGCGGTGCGCCTTGGTTCGAGGAATTGGTGGAGAGCACGCGTCTGGGCCGAATCAAGCAGCAGCGTGGAGGGCACTCTTCGCGCGACGGCCGGGTGACGGTGGAGTGGGAGGTGGTTGAGTGGACAGAGGGCGACGACAATGAGGCGTTGGGCAAGAGGAAGTTGGGCGATCTGGAGGGCAGCGATGTGGCGATGCGGAATGCGTAAGTTCGGACTGTTCAACAAGCCTTTTCAAGCATAAGACGGCGGCTCACGCGAGGAACGACGTAGGACCAAAAGCATGAAGACGGATACAGGTGTTTAGGGTATGTTTATTCGAGCAGTTCCTATGCTGTTCGACGGGTCGCAACGATGCATTCTGCGGCATCTTCTTTTTTACCTAATATTCTGGCAGGCATTGGCATGGGGCTGTGTACCATACTAGATGCATATGAAACAGCATTTTCCGTACGACAAGTGGTCTACATTTCGACATTCCTACCACCCGCGTCCTTTCTGAAAGTGTGAATATGGGGCACACAGGGCTGTTTGTGGAGAGAGCCAATCAGGTCATTGATGAGAATGCTGACCCCCACCCTGAGCCCCTGGCAGCGATATGGGACGGGATCTTCGAAGGTTATCTCGACATGCAACACTCATCGCTCTTATTTATTCATTACACGACGACATTATTCGCACACACAGAACAGTCACCTCTAAAAACGTTTTCTCCACGACAACTATTATTTCGGTCTCTTATTTCCTGGTCACTTCGCTTTATCTCCGCGCTTGTTTTCCTCGGAACCCCCTGGTCTCTTTTCTGCTTTCCTAACGGTGTTTGTCATTGCCTGGGAATTCCCTCATTGGCCCCAGGTCCGATCATATACTGTGTATCTCCATCCCGGGACGGGCTGAGGATTCAGGGCTGCACGGCTGATAAGCGCCCCATGTGGAGTGAAATCGGTCTCAGAAGCCATGTTATTGCGGGCCGGCTTTGCCCCCAGACTTCTTTTCGTCCCATATCTCTTGGCTGAGAGATGACCGACCTTAGGAAATCGACTTACGTCTGTGCCTCTGTAACATACAGAGAGCCTTGTTATCGATAGAGTCCTGTGGCTCTCCCATATGTTCTTTTTGTCTTATTAGACCCCCCTCTGTTCCGTCTTTTTTGCTGAATTCTCTCTTTCATTCATATTTCTATGCCTCTACTGCCTCTCCAAGGCCTCCCAAGATCAATTGGGTATATCTCTTTCGCTTTTTGAGTAATCACCAAAGGCCGATTGGCAAGATGGAGAAGAGCGACGAGTCCAAAGTCACCAACCCGCCCTTATATGATATCGACGACAATGTCGGGGTCGGAGAAGTCATCAATGCATCGGGCCATGTGCAGGAGCTGGATCGGCAATTCAGTTTGTTGTCCATTTGTTCCATTGGCATCACAACAGGCAACGTGTGGGCGGTGCTGGGAGGATCCATCGTACGTCTCAGTCGCGCCGAGCCCCGAGATTACTGTTAACAATCCTCAGGCAATAGCACTCTACAATGGTGGACCGCCGGGCGTCATATACGAATTCATGGTCGTCTCTGTCTTCTTCTGGATGATTGCCGCATGTATTGCCGAGATGGCATCCGCTATCCCGTCGAGCGCAGGCGTATACCAGTGGGCAACCGTCACAGGGGGAGAAAAGTATGGAAGAGCCCTCGGTTTCTTCGCTGGCTGGTATGTTGTCCTCCAACGTGTTTGGCGTCGTCATTGACCATTCTAGGTGGAATTTCTTTGGATGGGTCTTCAACACCGGAAGCATTTCTCTGATCCTCGCCCAACAAGTCGTGTCCATGTATGGCCTCTACCACCCCGACTACGCATATCAACGATGGCACCTCTTCGTTACCTATCTCATCATCACTTGGACGTGCTGTCTCACTGTCATGTTTGCGAATCGAGCGCTGCCTGCTCTTACGAACATTGGCCTCTTCCTCATCCTAGCTGGTTGCTTTATTAGCATCATGGTCTGTGCCATCATGCCGAGTCGGACGGGCAAAGGGCATGCGTCGAGCAGCTTCGTGTGGAAGGACTGGCAGAACCAGACGGGATGGAAGAGCGATGGATTCGTCTTTTGCGCCGGCATGTTGAATGGCGCCATGGCGGTAGGCACGCCGTAAGCATTGACCATCAGGCCCTTTTTCTTTTTCGGAGAATTGACTCAAGTCACAGGGATTGCGTCTCTCATCTTGCGGAAGAGCTGCCTCGACCACGAGTCAACATCCCCAAGGCGATCCTAGCACAGTATGTGGTTGGCTGCATCACCGCCTTCCTCTACGTCATCACTATCTTCTACTCGGTCAACGACCTGAACGCCCTGTTTTCCAACCCATGGCCATTCCCGCTCGCCGAGCTCTATCGCCAGGCCACCGGCTCCCGCGGAGGCTCCCTTGGACTGCTCATTGTTATATTCTTGCCAACAGTCAGCACCAACATTGGTGGATATATCACATCGGGCCGCATGCTCTGGACGCTGGGGCGGGACGGCGCCACTCCCTTCTCCGGGTGGATCGGACACATTCACAAGCGATTTCAGAACCCGTTGAATGCGACGTTGGCTTGCGGTCTGATCAACACTGTCTTGGGTGCCATCTATGTGGGCAACTCCACCGCCTTCTCCGCGTTCATTGGCTCCTTCATCATTCTTGCCTCCGCGTCGTACCTCGCCTTCATTGTGCCTAACATGCTCACTCGTCGGCGGCACGTTGCGCCGGGGCCCTTCACCATGTCCGACCCCGTCTTCTACACCGTTGCTGGGCTTGCGACGGCGTACATGTTTGTTTTCATCGTCATCTACTGTTTCCCGTATGCGGTGCCGTTCAACGCGCAAAGCATGAACTACAGCTCTCTCATCACCGGTGGACTGACTATCTTCGTGGCATGTTGGTGGTTCTATGTCAAGGACAAAGGCTACGTGGGGCCAGGAAACGCCACTATCAGTGATAGTGCTGAGAAGCAGTAGGTTTACAGTGGCTGCTTATTCTTCAGACTAGTACAACGGCAGACTGCATAGATTTCAATCGTTGAGCCACCGTCCAGTCGGAGTCTGTCACGGCTGCGGCGTCCCCGTCCCCCGGGCACTCCGACATGTGAATTCATGGATGTTCCCAATCCGGCCTCCAGCTTCCGCCAAGCCACCATCACATGACCAGCGAGAGCTGCAACCCTATTTGACTGAGAAAACACTAGCATACCCTAAATTCGCCCGACTTGATTTGAATCGAGGCCGTTCCAAACGGGGGAGGGGTAGATAGGTCTAGTCGTCTAGTCGCCTTTGCACGTCCGGAGTTCCGCCAGCTCCGCCAACTCCCCCAACTCTCGGCCACCAAGACTTTGCCGTTCGCGTCCATACTGAAATGTATTCAAGATAAATGGTAATGCTTCTCGAGGTTCACAACTTGAGCCCCCACCATGGAGTCAACCGCCTTTCCGTCCATGCCAGGCTTCGGTCTGTCGCACCGCCCGCGCGTGGACTCTGTGCAGGAACAAGCTTCCATTGCACATCATCCTGGGATTGCCCCCGCCCCACAAGGTCAGCAACAGCAACAGCAACAGCAACAGCAACAGCAACAGCAACAGCAACAGCAACAGAAACACCATGACTGGACAGAAGATCTTGTTCAAACGGACTATGTCCGCTTCTTTCGAGAACGGGACTGGGCCAGCACCCGTTTGGGACCCCTCGAGACCTGGTGTCCCATGCTGCAATACTACACCCGTATGGTTATGGCAGACTCTCGTGCAGCCTGTATATGGTGGGGTGCAGATCCCGTTGCAGTGTACAATGAGAAGTACAAGGTTATTGCAGGCATCGCACATCCTCAGCTCTTGGGCCGGTCTTTCAGGGAATGTCTGCCGGAACGCTGGGCCCTGCGCAAGCGGTACTTCGAAGAGACGCGGAAGACTGGACTGGGAGTTGACTACAATCGGGATGAGCCCATGTTCGTACAGCACGAAGGATGGCGAGAGGAGTGAGTTGAATCCTTTCCCCTGCACTCCTTCTTAATACTGATGCTGATCACCAGCAGAGCTTTCTTCGTCGGTAACCTGGTCCCGGTAGGAGATGGACTCGCCACCGAACCTAAAGGATTCTATAATTCACTCGTCGAAGACACCAGCTGGCGCCTCGCTCAGCGCCGAACGTCGCTACTAAACCGCATGGCTTCCCTCCCCGATGTGACCCTAGCCAACGTCTGGCCGTTTATCTTGGCCACTCTCGAAACCAACAACGTAGATATCCCCATGGCGCTCCTCTACGAGACGGAAGGCATAATAGGTACCCCATACCTACGGCTGCATGGACAGATTGGGGTACCTGATGGACATGATCTTCTTGTCGATGGCGCACCACTGACGAGCGACCGCGGAGTCATCCCTGAATGCCGCCGTGCTGGGAGCAAAGTGCTCGCGATTGAAACAGACGACAGATTTGCCGCCGTCAAGTGGCGCGGCTACGGAGAAGGATCTCATCACATTGGTATCATACCCCTGGCAAGCGGCTCTCGCATCTTTGGCTATCTCGTCGTTGGCACAAACCCCTGCAGGCGCTTCGGCAGTGAATGCCTCCAATTCCTACACGATCTTCAGCGCACAGTATCCCACATCATCTCAATCGGTGTTCACTCATCCGAAGCAGCTCTGCGGCAACGTCAGCTGGAGGTGGATCTTGAAGACAGTGATAAAAAGCTGCGTCACCTCATCGAGCACGCAGCGGTGGGCATGTGCAATGTCGCAACCAATGGCAAGATCATTTGGGCCAACGAACAGTTCTACATCTTGCATGGTATGGACCCGAAAAAGAACAATAAGGAGTTCGCCTTCTTCGACGTCTACTCCGACGAGGATAAGGCAAGATCGGAAGCTGCATGGGACCAGATTATATCCGGTCAAGTGGACCACGTGACCATGGAGCTTCAGCTCAAACAGTTCTACACGTCGCCATTGGGAGAAAAGGAGCATACGTACATTCAGATCCTCGCCTTTCCTTACCACGAGCAAGGGGACGTCAAGTCCATCATGGCCGCTGCCACCGACATATCTCGCTTCAAATGGGCCCAGAATTTCCAAGCACGGCTCGCGGCCGAGGCGCGGGAGGCAAAACGGCAGCAAGAGGCTTTCATCGACGTTGTATCGCACGAGATGAGGAATCCGCTCAGTGCTATCGTCCACTGCGCCGACGAGATCTCCAGATCCGCCCAAGAACACAAGGCAGTCCACAAGAGCATACCGGCGCCCTGTGCCAAGTTCCTGGATGACAACGCATCCTCTGCGAATATCATACTCCAGTGTTCGAACCATCAAAAGCGCATCATCGACGACGTCCTCACGCTGAGCCGCCTGGATTCGATGCTCCTCTCCTTCAACCCCAGCCCCACCCGCCCCCTGAAGCTCATCAACACCATCATCAGCATCTTCGAGGCGGAGCTCAAATCCAACCAGATCGCATACAACGTTGTAGCCGATCCATCCCTCACAGAACTGGATATTGGACACGTCTACCTCGACCCATCGCGCGTCACGCAAATCTTCATCAACCTCATCACCAACGCCATCAAATTCACAAAAAACTGTGAAAACCCAACCCTCACCATCCACTACGGCGCCACGCTCTCCAATCCCCGCGACTCCTTCCCCAAGGACATGTACTGGGCGACGCGCAAGGAGACGCTGGTCGACATGACGGAGAACCCGGAATGGGGCGACGGCGAAGCCGTGTACCTAACCTTTACGCTGCAAGACACGGGCATCGGCATGACGGACAAGGAGATCCGCCAGATCTTCGACCGCTTCCGACAAGCCAACATGCGCACGCACGTCAAGTACGGGGGCAGCGGACTGGGTCTCTTCATCTCGAAGCAGTTGGCCGAGAAGCAGGGCGGCGAGATTGGCGTCATCTCGGAACCGGGCAAGGGGAGTACGTTTGGCTTCTACATCAAAACCAAGCGCGTGCCCGACCGTCCCAAGTCCCTGGGCATCCTCCCCAACATCCCGCAACACGTCCTCGACAGCGCGATCTCCACGACCCCGCGCGCCGGCCCCGGCGTCGGCGACGGCAACACAGAATCCGAGAAGGCACAACTGCGCGTCCTGCTCGTCGAAGACAACCTCATCAACCAGCAAGTCCTCGTCCGCCAGCTCCGCAAAGCAGGCTGCATCGTCGACGTGGCGAACCACGGGTCCGAAGCGCTGGATATCCTCGACACGGGCAAGACGTTCGACGTCGTGCTCATGGATCTCGAGATGCCGGTCATGGATGGGTTGACTGCGATGCAGGAGATCCGGGCGCGCGAGGAGAACGGGAAGTTGCCGCCGGGAAGGCTGCCGATGATTGCGGTGACGGCGAATGTGAGGCCGGAGCAGATTGAGAGTGCGAAGGAGGCTGGCGCGGTGAGTTTGCCCCCGTAACCCAGGTGGATCAGTGCTAATTTGTGTGCAGGATCATGTCATGCAGAAACCGTTCAAGGCGATTGATCTCGTGCGCATGATGAAGGAACTCGTGCCGCAGGTGGGCACGCCGTCGAGTGAGCCCACGACGCCCGGGCTGATAGGGCCGCTCAGTGGCATGTTGCTTTGAGAGAAGGCTTGTTGAGTGTTGATGACGAGGGCGTATTTGGGTGATGGCGTTCATGGTGTTCTTTTTTCGGGACCGCAAATGGAGGGCAAATTCAACATCCCCTTGCGATGCCCACCGTTTCTTGCTTAGGTTCTGGCGTTATTGGGGAGGGCCTTTTTGGTTTCCTGGGTGCCTTGGGGTCGGCGGGCCTCTTGACGTTATCATGGCATGTATGGTGGTGCATTCATCCTTTCCTCGGCTTGGGCATGGTTGCTTTTGGCTTTGGTTTTCGGGCGCGGTCACTCTTTCTTTCTTTCTTTCCTCTGCATGATATCCACTCGTTCCCTTCTTTGTTGTTTCAAGATATCCGCTCTTTTCTCTCGTTTTCTTCTTCTATCATGTATGGAGGGCTTTTTCTGGCGGAGCGTTTCGCCCTTTTTCACTTTGGCAGGATTTCTCATTCGGAGTTTGGGCATAAGATTGGGAGGATATCTGGGTGGTCTTAACTGTACATGTCTGATCGTACTGTATACATCTGGTCTGTCTCATTGTGCATAAGCACCGCCGACGCAATTCGCTCGGGTTTTAGGTGGCGGGAAATTGTGGCTTCGGATCCTTATAGCGGAGATCTGGTGTTTACTTCGCAAGGCGGAACAATGAAGTATTGTAAACAGTCCTTCCTGCCCTTAATGGATTCACGTGTTGATGTGCGATGTGGCAGCGGAGCATGGTTCGACCGATTGTATGGCTCCACCGTATATTGCCGGAGATTTTTCGTCAGACTCTTCCTCCTCCTCCTCAGCCTTGGCCTCCTCAGCGGGAGCGGCACCGCAGCAGCGGGAGATATCGGACTTACCGTGGTCGAGATGCCCCGGTGAGATTCGAGTCGAATAGACTCATGGCCCTCTCCACGGCGACTCTTTCCCAATCCATCAGTCCTCTTTTCATCCCGTCAACTTGGACATTATTCAACGTATATCACGCCTGCAGATAGGTCATCCCTGCACATCGCACGGCCACGCGGTCTCAATGTGTCGTTCCACTTCCATCCTGCGAAATCAGCATCAAATGCTGAGCCTCGCGCATTTGCCCTATAAGGGTATTCGGTAACAGGGGAGAATACTTAGCGTATACCCTACGGGCGTGCCCGCCGGACACGCCTGGCGATCCAGGGTCCTGAACCTTCTTCTCCAGGTGGTGGCAAGATCACGCACATATGTACGTGACTCCCGGTTAATATAAAGAACCCGGGGAAAATTTCAGTTTAGGATGTAAGATCTGACACAGAGGCTTATGCCCAGCTAGAAACTTCTGCTTATGCTTAGCATCTAAGCTTTTTCCAATAGTAAGCTTATGTCGCTTACCACCTGAGTGAAGAGACTATCCCATGCCGCCGCTCCGCGCGACGTTGGAGCCACGTGCGCGGAAGTGCATGCTGGATCTGGATCCTAATTATTGATCCGTCGTTGCTTTTTCGTAGGATTGGAGCCTAGCAGGGTGGTTATTGGGCGAAAGCCGCAATCCTGGGGTCAAAGTTTGGGCGTATATGCATATGGGGACAACTGAATTGTAAGATGGACTCGTACTCCATGGGTTAAGCTTAAATATTAGTGCTACTGAAGAGTTTGGGATCGAAATATCAGATATGGCAAGTGAATCGGGGTGGACGAGAAGTGACGGTGAAAGGTACTTACTCATCAAACCATCTCCGTTGAAGATTTTGGCGGTGAGAGGAGAGTAGGGATTTAGTTTTCTCACGATCAGCAACATCAGCAAGTCCTGTGATTATTCTTGCAAAGCTTGATGACGGTTCTTAAAACGGCACTTTCCATTTACGCCAGCATCAGCAACGGAAGAAGGACTCTATATGGACAGGTAAAGGAACAGAATAGTCCGTAGAGGCAAGGTTCGTATTTCGAGGATTGCTAAGAGCTAACTAGCAGGGTACCATGGAATCCTTATGCAGTTTCCAAATCCACTGTTGCCTGGTGCCAACGTGCGGACCGGCGTTGCAAGACTTCGGTAAGCTCAATGGGCACGCTTAGGGCGAAACTTAATTACCTTATACGGCTTCCTATGTCCAGCTCTATGCAGTCAGCTAATATGTTGTAAAATTTTGCTCCAAGGGACGGAATCGCCTAGTGTGCACGGGAGACTAGAGTCCCTCAGGGCACAGATGCGTAGCACATGGGATTTCCCGCCTATTTTTGTGCGAGAAAAATCGTTTGGAGCATTGTATAGGTGAATGAAAACCTTGCGATGTTCAAAATTTCAGAGCAAAAACACATGTCGCAGAGCTAGCTGCTTGATATGCCTACACGTTCTAATCGCTCAAGAACTAGCGTTAACCGCATCCTGCCCGATGATGCTCATTTGACTGCGCCCCGTTCTATACGAGCTTACAATTGCAGGTCGAGAAGTGGGACGACCGGACAAGGTGACGGCCTGTCGAGCTGAGCCGTTGGGCACGATTGGAGAGGCAATGATGGATGTAATCGAGACCTCGCGAAACGCATGTATATAAAGCGCTTCTCTGCTACTGGAACGTCTTCATCCAATCCTCGCTACAGTTTCAATCGATAACTTTGTCGTCCTGATTGGGATCTTTATTCCTAACGACCATGTATTCCGTTCTCAAAACCGTCACCTTCCTCGCCCTCTTCACTGAGGGAATCGCCGCTCAGAAGCGTTCATTCCTCAAGGATTTCAGCGCTCTCGACGCCTCATCGGACCGTGTTCCCCCTGCCGCTGGTTTTTCTATCCAGACCTGGCCCAAAGGAACATTCCCCCAATGGTGCTACGACACTGCCCGCTCACAGCGAAGCAGCACCAACTCCAACGTCAACTGTCCCACGGCCAACCTCGAAGTCTTTTCCGTGACCTACAATGATCGGGACTGCGCATCCCGCCCCTGGGTCCTGTGTCGCTGCACTGACTCCAATGTCAGCCGTGATCAGATGGCCAGGGACTTCGGGAGGGTGCCTCCGGGCATCCGCAGCCGTGTTGTCCACGCTCTGAGCATAAAGGACAGCGGTGCCAGTGCTGGTTCGAATAACGACCGTATCTTGTTCCGTGGACCCGTGCAGCCGGCTGTGTATGTGCACGAGTCCATGCACAGTGTCGACCAGAACTTCCACAGCAGCTCGGATTTCACAACTGCTTGTACGTTATCCTTCTTTATTTCCTCCTCCTGTCTACCCTTCTAGCACATTTCGATCAAAGCTGACACTTCCTTTGCAGATAACCAAGACTCTTGCGTTCCCGACGACTACTCCAACGCCAGTCCCGCCGAAGACTTCGCCCAGCTTGGCGTGTGGATCTCCTACGACACCAACCCGCAGACCAAGGTCCGCAGCTATGTCGGTGACTTCAGCTGTATGGGCCACCAGCTTGAGACCGTTGGCCGTTATGCAGGCGAGCAGTTGAACACAGCTACTAGCCGCTGTTTTGATCGTCGCCCCAACGATGCGAATGTGACTGTGCAAGTCCAGGCTGCTAAGATCGCGGTGGAAGCTTTGCCTCCTGTTACTTGGGAGTTTGAAGATTTCTTTTAAGGATTGAGCACATCGTGTAGCTTTAGAATTTAAACTAATCGATCCCAAGATTATTAAATGTTAGGTGCCCAAAGCAATTGATTGTTTGATCTCTGGGATATAGTCTTGCAGGACGGAATCTGACATCAAGAAAGCACACCACCAGTTTTCTCAATTGTGTGATACCATAGACGGATCCAGGGTCTCGTCATGCCCAACTCCTCGATCTCCTGCGGGAGGCGTTTCCTCATCACTGTCATCTCGGTTTGACGCTTCCCTCACATGATATTCTAATTCCATCAGTCCGGATCATAAATCTCAGAATCGAGGAAGGGGAGCAACCACTCACCAACAACACCATCCACAATTTGCAAAATATTACCACCCAGCAGCACCACCGCCGCAATCTGTCCGAACCCCCATTGGGCTTCCTCACTTCCTCCCTCTAAGTACCGCTCATTGGCCGCCTGTAAAGCGAAAATCGAATAGATATGCAACGGGCATTGCATCAACGCTATCGTCAAAATCGTATACTGAATGTCCATAAACCCGCCGAAAGCTACAGGGTGTGCTTCCGTCACTGCGATTGCTAATGACCAAATCAGCATACCTCCACCTACACCCACAGATATCGGATTTCCCGCGGGAAGTGAATTCAGGAAATCCACTGCCTTCCTCTGTTTCCTGCGCAATATTTTGCGAAACTTCGCATTCGTGAGGATAGCAAGTGTTACTGCGTAAAGGAATGAGACCATAGTGTAGAGGAACGTAAATGCGATGTACACATTATCGACGAGGGGGTGCGGGTCGCCCGGCCTCGAAATCAACGCATGTTTTGTAGCAATGAAATGGGACCTCGGCGTCCCATTTCTGTAGTCGCAACGTAAACATGCTCATGTAAGCCACAAAGAGTGCTGCCCAGATAGACATTAAAGCGAGCCGGATAGGGCCTTTAGACGGGTGACGGAAGACGCAGTGGCTTGCGGCGCAGTTGGAGACTCTGTCAAATATTAGACCTGTCAACTATATGCCATTCGTGAAAAGAGTGAGGGGAGAAGTCTTTTGTTAACCTACATTACTAGGCTGTTGGTGTCGTATAAGATGTGCATATGGTACAAACTCAAGTTCTTTGACTGAACAAGGGCGCTGATTAGCAAGGCAATACCTGAACATGTAAGCCTAGTCTACTTCAAAAACTCAGTTTAGAAGGACCCACCGGTGAATGTCTGTGCATCACTTCCGGATACCAGAATCCGATTCGCAAAATCCAGCCTTCTCGTTGTTGGCGTAAGATCATCCTCAGACCGCTCCGGCCGCTTCCCAATCAACCAGTCTTTCACTCCGCGATACCCCTGATACAACGCATTTTTCACTACATAGAGGAATGGAACACCTTCGATCAACCTATTCAAAACTGCCCTCCGGTGCGGTGACAAGATTGTCGTCCAGATCCAGCTAGCCTCACTCTGCTCTTGCTCTTTCTTCCACCGCCGGATTTCCAAAGACAAGATCCACGTATAACCGGACACGATCACCGCAATCGAAGACTGAACAACAAAGGCCGCTAGAATCTGCTGACATCTTAAATTAGCAGGTGAAAAGAAGACCAGAGGGGCGTGCCACATACCCCTTTCCCCGCGATGTCTGGATTAGCTTGCCCAATAGACTTGCAGTCCATTTAACTGAATGTTTTTGACACCGGCTTTTTCGCGATACGGAAATCAATTTATGCTAATGCAATCCTTTACGACTTTAAGAAGGCTGACTGATTGATTGATCGATTCATTCCTACTCGGTTTCAGCCGCGATTTTGCAGCTATGCCCGGCCGGGCTGACGTGGCAGGCAGCCGACGCGGTCCTGGCACAAGTTGTTCCGTCCCGCCCTCCTTCATCGCGCAAAAACGAGACCACCCGCCCCCAGAGGCCCGCCGCTTCCCCTTCAACAATGATCTATCTGAGCCCGCCAGCCCAGCTCATCCAGATAATGGTTCACATACTAATGTACACTATGTTTTTAGGCTTCTAGAGGCGTCTACCTGGTCTGTCGCGTCCGTAATATACCTACCCTAGGTAGGGTACAGTCTCCCCCCATCGCTCAGCTTAGTCTTTTCGTTCCTGATTCCCCTTTGCCCAAGGATCTGCATCTGTTCTATAATCCTAATAGTTTTGGTGGCTAGCTTGCGGTTGTTCATAATGGCCCAGAGGTCGTGCCGTCCTGGAAGGCGGCCGAATTCCCGGTTCCGGAGGTTCTTGTGGTTCCTGCAGGTGCGGAGGCGTCACTTAGTCTATCACACCTCGTCGCTCGCTAGATCACCCTAGGTCTCACAGCCCGGTAACTAAACTTTTTAATGCCGCTTACGAGTACGAACGATGTGAAGTTATTGCAGGGGGATTGGAGGATGGCGAGACGGACGAGCCTGAGGAGGACGTGGGGTGGATGTGCGTTTATGCTCGGTCGTATGTGGATTGGTAGTCAACGCATGCGACGACGTTTCTGAGATTTACAGCCAGTACGGCACCGTGAGAAATAGCGAGGTAGGAGAGAATCTGAGGTACTTTCATTTTGGTTGATACAAGAATGATAACGTGTTGTGTAACAAGGAGGATAGCTGTTAGGTTCCCCGTGTATAGAAACGAACACAGGAAGCTGGTTTAGAAGCAGCGGATGGTCAATGGATTTATGTTTCTATTTGACAACACAGTCTACGTAACTCTAGCTTGCCTTTCTTGTCATTCGCAAGTGATGATATGCTTCTAATTGGGCTTATGAAATGCTGCACGCGGAGAGGAAGCAAACGGCTTTCTCCGACGCCGACTAGGGATGCGTACCGGTGGTCGTAAGGGGTATTGTGGGGAGCTTGCAAGAGTTGACTTGACCTAAGCATAATTCGCGAGAATTGTAGAAGGGGGCAGAGAGCATGTGCGGGGTAGGTTGGCGTTGCGTCGGCGGCGCCTCTGGGTTCTTTAGAAGTTGCCCTTTTGAGATCCCTTCGTTTAGTAAGCGTTGCTTCCTACCTGCTGTGTACGTTACTCTAGATCGCGTTTGCGTCATTTATTATGCCGTCGTCCCCAAGTTGTAATGTAAGCTAGCCTAGCACGCCCCACCTTTTAGCTGTAGTACACAGTAGAATGTACTGTGTAATACGCAGTGAAGGTTGACCGCGCAGGCGCTTGACCGTGTCTGCTCTACACAGTACTAGCTTTGGTCTGCTCGCGGAGCTGGGGGCCCTTTTGGTTCCAAGTTGTCTGTTTTCCGCCGCACATCTGCATTATGCCTAGCCGCGACTTAATGGTCGGGAGGCAAGTGGGTTCAACACTACATGCTCTAGCAGCTCTAAGCGCAGAACATTCAACAACAAAGCAAACACATGTAACTTTTAGATCTGAGCTTTGATATAGATTAACTACTAGTCTCTGCGTCAATTGGTAGAGATAAGTGCTCGATTAGAGCTTTACCCCTCTATTCTTGGGACTATCGCCACCACTTCCGTCAACTCCTAATAATGCCGCCACTGTAGAGAAGGAACGATTCTTGGTTCTATATGACGGGAATATCATCAATAGGTCTGATACCAAGGGGCTTTAATGTCTAGTTACGCAACTTATTGGAAACCTAATCATTGCCCCATCCACGTAACCGCATCTGGATCCCTATCCCTGGCTGTTGTGCTTGGACGGGGTCTCGGTCAAGTCTGCCTCCAGAGTCCTTATGCGAGTGCAGCCACAAGGATGCTAATCCTATGCAGGTACAGAGCCGAGATGCAGACCTGACGATTAGATTCCTGATGTGGATTTTCGGAAAATTCCTAAGCACAACCGCATGGCAAAGACCGGTATGGGAGCCTTGGTAAGTATGATAATGAAGTGCCGATTGGACATAGCAGCTTCATGGAGGCCTGCTGGAGGGGCTTTCCCCTCTGTTCTAGGCTATGTCACTGAGCATTTAGTCAATGAAATCCCGCTTGCTGGGAACCCAAGCTCGACGTAACTGGCTTTCATGTGCATTGAGTTGATGTTGATTGCATCAGACACCGATTCGAAGTGGGGAATCACCTTTCACAGTATTTCAGCTTCACCGGTCCGATGTATCTGCTCCTCTGATTTGCTAGCCGAAATGGATTGATCACCGACTGCACCTAACACGTGGACAGTTTTCGCTGTAAAGTGTCTTAGAAAGGATATAAAAACTGCAGAGACCCTTAGGGAAGGCTTAAACTCTTATCTCAACAAACGTCTACACTGCTCTCTAACTCCAAAGACAACTGACCCCACACGTTCTCGACGGTGAGTTCTTAGTGAATTTTGCATACTCTGCTACACACTGACAGACATCACAGCTATCTCGAAAATGAAGCTCGCCTCTATTGCGGTTGCGCTGTGGGCAGCATTTGCGGCGGCATCATGCCCCAAAGGGCAGGTGGCATGCAGCGATTTTGGCACGGCCGCACTTAATCAATGCTTGACAGATTGTGGACCCGGCAATGGGCAGCCGCAGACAGCCTGCAGGACCTGCTGCAATAACACATATAACTCATGCGTTCGTCCAGGCAGGGGCAAAGCAGAAGCTATCTGCAACAACGCTTACTCAAGCTGTGTCGGATCGCCGCCGCATTAACCCTCTGAAAACGGCCTTACGATATGGTGGACGCAATCGCCAGCAGATGCACATCTGCGACGTTGTTTAGGTCACTCATTATTGAAAGTCACACATGCATCCATGCTATTTGCTTTTTTAAATTGTACCCAAAAAGTTGGCTAAATATATAACGCTCATTTAAATCAATTCAATGAGCAGAGCTGATGGTTCTGCTGCAAATGAATTTCGAGCAGGGCAAGAGGCCCCAGATGTGATGCCCTCGATCCTGCTACCTCAGCGGTCATGTCATCGTCTCTCCAACTTGATGACCTTGTCACCCGCTCCGTTCTTCCAACGCTCCGTCGTCGCTTCGATCCGATCATCAGCCGTCTTGCTCAAGAATCAGTGTACCGTGCATCTCTGCGGAGCGAGACACGGAGAAGGAATACGAATTTTGTGTTGAAGAATGAGCGGACTGTGCAGCGACTCGTGTGAATATGCCAGGCCATTCGTGGTCTAGCCACGACCAAGTTTCCTTGGGAAAAAGTGACTCTAACCTTCCTCTAATGCTAGGAAGTCATCATTAGCCCTATGTGCGCTGCAGGACCCAACTCATTCAGGGTCTCTTCGTCAATTGGTAGTTCCAGTGGAAGCAAAATTCGCCTGAACCCGCTTTCTTGCTGCATGGAGAGTACAACCTTCGCCCGGACGCCGCGGACGTGGCGGCATGTCCCCAGATGACGCAGCTGGTGGATCAAGGCAACGCGTATCGCCACCTGAATATGTACTGTAGGCGGTGCATCTTCGGCCCATACAATGAGGGCTGTGCCTTTACTGTGTGAGTGTGGTCGGCGACCCGGCCGACCGCGTCCCCCTGTTTACAGCTCATGGTACGTCTCCAGCCTTTCCCTTATGGAGAACTGCGAACTATTAAATAGTAGTCAACGTGAGTATATTGTCCCCAAAGTCGGAATTTGCATCAAATAATTGGACAATTATTTACACCATGTTCTCAATTGCATCCGAAGTCTCTGCCTCCGGCGAGCGTCCATCTCTGGATCGAATGATGGAGCGCGTGGACCGTGGCGCGAGAGGGTTCCTCATCCTCAACCGCACACAAGTCCGCCAGAGGGTCATTACGATAACAAAGACAACGATAACGAGCGTCCAGTAAAGCCATATCCAGCTTGATACCACCTTTGGTTTTTCCGGGGAGAATCTGAAAAGACTGGAGCCGAAAAGTGCCTCGTGAGTGCTGACGTTAGTGAGATGCCATCTGGGAGTTTCGACTCCTAAGACTTACAGCCAGTTGCAGGGAAGAAGATGAGCGTTATCCATGTGATGATGCGAATGTCGAGGCTGTCTCTGGCCATGAGTTGCGCCATGCGGAAATTCAGATTATTGTCGCGTTGCGAAAGGAGACTATATGTCTACATCTAGAGTCAGGATAGGATAAAGTAGAACGGGTGTCTGGAAGCTTACAGTCTGTACTTGAGATTGCGTCTCCTCGATAGAGCAAGCGATCTGGCTTTGAAAGCCCAATAGCCTATCATTTAACAACGAAAACTCTGCCTGGCACACGTCACTTCCAGTGTCCTTTTTCTCCCTCTCTGTACAGGCGCTCTCACATCGCTTGTGCCAAGTCCAGCTCACCATGCAGAATCTCAATAAAAATTCCGCTCTGCATCGCAACTCGCTAAAGTCCTGCGCCAAACAAGTCAGTTTCTGTGTGATCTTGTTTAGATCAGGCTCTCCGTCACTGTCATTATAGGCCGCTGAGTCGGGGTAGTCGCCTTGCTCATGCATGCCTATTGTGAAATGGATATCGGTGAGGACGCGACGCTCATTGTTGATCGCCTTGACAAGTTTATCCACCCTTCCTTCCAGCAGAAGGTATGGGATGGTGAGGGGGCACTTGGGAAATGATGTCAGGGATTTGATTTTGCGGGTGAAGGATTTTGCGTTGGAGATGCCTAGAAGGAGGATGACGGCGTAGGTGACGAGTTGGGTTGGGTGGTGGAGGAGGATCATAGCGAACTCTTGTTTTCGGCTGGAATCAGTACGGGCCATAAACCCTGAATGCATCATTAGATTTGCCTTGAAGATTAATCGCCTAGCCCTAGAAGGCTGAAATAAACTTGCCGTAGATAGGGTCATCTCGCTTTGCGTCTCGCTGCTCGAAGGTCGTCGAGAAAGGCAAGTCGTCTGCACACCTCTGCCGGAATGCTAGTGGTATCTGCCACTCTAAAGAGATAGTTTCCCAAACGCTCTTAGCAAAAATGGGTATCTTCGATATAGGTCTCTCGGAAGCTACGCATATCCTAGTATGCGCGGACAATAAAGTTAGCGGCTCGCATCTCAAGAGTTTGGAGATAACTACTCGCATTAGAGAACGATTAGGCTACTCACACGACCCGCAAAATCGCAGTAGAGGAATTCGAGATGGAACTTCTTGACGGCATATCCTAAGAGCTCAGCAAGGTTCAAAAGGCGTCAAGGGCTCTTACGTGTTTTAGCCATTCGCAGATATTCTTCTGGTTAAGTTCTCCATCACTAAATTGTATTCCAGTCTAAAAGAATTATCGTCAGTAGATTCTCACAGGACTTCCAAGAAGCAGGACATGACTTGCTTTTTCTTGGCGTACTTGCAAGTAGTAGACTTGCGTCATTGCTTAGATTCACCAGAAGATGCAAATATACTCAAATGAATCTTCACGTCTTTGTACGCAGATATAGAGAGCACCTGACGCACTGACGCACTGACGCACTGATGCAGGCGTTGGGTCGTGGGTCGTGGGTCGTGGGTCGTAGGGCGTGGGTCGCCCGGTGCAGAGTATAATGAAGCAGAGAAGGGAGGAGAAGAAAGAGGAATGGTGTATGTGGTGTGAGCGTCAGGGCAATCTATGCGCAGCCTAAGGCCAGCGCATTATGCAGCGCCTATGTTGATCTTTCTTTTTACTCTCCGTACACATTACACGGTAGATAGTATTGAGCAAGGCAACCGCAACACGATCGTCAACACGAGAAAGTGGCTTCTGCGCCTTGTGCGCCTTCTGCGGTCGCTGCCATTTCTGCGTGCTTCGGGTGCAATAACATCACTTGATTTATAACGAGATAACGAGCGACAACGAGGCATCAGGTCACAATAAGAAGACAGCATTCCGGTTCAGGAAGTCCAATCAAAATAATAATAGACTAAGAAGTGGATTGATCATGGAAAAAGCAAACAACCATCTCACGAAACGAATCTGACATTCAGCTGAAGCAGCCGGCGGCCATTGTAAAAAAGCAAAAACACTTCACCTTATCAAAGGAAGCACAGATGAAAGATCGTTTTAAGGGTGGTACTGGAGATACAATTTTACAAAGTTCTTAACATCGAAGTTTCTCCTAGAACATGAATGCTCTCCCTATTTGCACTGCTGCCCCGTATCACCAAAATATACAGAGCCTTTCCACCTTCGTTGAGTTGACATGCCCTCTGTGCCTAAAGCCGCCCACTCAATCTTATCTTATGCGTCTCCTATCTCATCGTATTCCCCTTCAACGAGCTGAGACGAGAACTCCAGCTGCTACCTATGATGGGATCGAGAAGCATGAAGGCGTGCACGTGGTGGGCATGGGCACCTGTTTCTCTCGGTCAGTGGCGGTACCAACGGCGGGTCCACGGAGCTCAAAGGCGGCATGGTGGTATATCAGCCATGTCACGGAAGCTATCAAGGCAGACATAGTCGTTCCCAGTTGGAACGCTGTCGAAGTTGTACGCTCCGGAGCCGGATTTTATGAGATTCTCCATCAGCCGGGCATCGAACCCTGGGAATTTTCGGCGGCATATACGGGCGCCCGCGTATTCTCCAGAACGACTGCGTATTTCTAGTATCAACGGTTCAAAATGCACAAAAACATATGGAAAAGAAGCAAAAAAGAAAAGAAATCATTGCATCGGCCGGGAATCGAACCCGGGGCTAGCCGACTTCGAGATTGTGGGATCTCTTGGCAACGGCTAATTTTACCACTAAACCACCGATGCTGATCGATGTGTATTGTTCAAAATCGCAATATCATAACCAGAGATCGCTTCTGGGATCTGGGAATCAGGATTCACCAAGCTCCCATTGTTTAGGAGCGTTTCCTGTCGTCTGTTCTATAGTCGAACCAGAAGTCGAGCAGCTACAGGCTGTTACAGCGTGTTTGCTACTTTGTATGAACGCGAAAGAGCCAGTGCACTAGTTTAGGAATCTTCGGAGGTTAGTTTCTAAAAGCATTGTGTCTTGAGGTATCAAATCTTGAATTCCAAAAGTGACCCCCCTTAACGTCCCGCTTTGTTTCCAAATCCTGTTTCTAATTCATCCCGTGCAGATGCACTGCCTTTACAAATTGCTTTATTATAAACCAATAGTTGTGTTGGTAGCGTGCATGTGCTAGTTGGTGCTAATGGTGGCTGAATGGGCGGCAAATGCTTGAACGTTAGTGGATAATGCCACACAAGTCTCGCCGTAATGCTAACACATGAAAGGCAGTAGCTGAATCCTGACTTGTGAATGGATAATCCGTTAGATAAATATGAGCTGCTGCCTAATTGCAACCATGGTTACATGAACTTTAATGACTGAATTCTATCCTATTGGTTAAAAGGCTTCATCCTTAGTACCTATTCTAGCGTGGACACAAGAAGAACTGCCGCCGCCGGAAAGGGGGCTTCGAGCTTTGTTCCCAATCTAGCACGATTGCCTTACTACAGTAACTGCAGTTTACCATGTCCAACTGAACACCTAGCAGGGGCGAATCAGATGCGCTGAACCATTCAAAAGCGCCTTGGTTAAGATATTGAAACTGGCGTTGCGAGGCTTCAATCTGAATCAAACAAATCACTGCTACGCGTTCGAGCGTGAAAGGAAGGACAGGGGGGTATTCAGTTGGACGCAAACACAGTGTTGACCCTAGTAGGTGTATAGGGTCATAACCTGGTCTGCAAAGGGAGATGTTAGACTTTTGGTGTCACCACACGCGCTAGCCGTTCGATACAACACTTGGTTTGATCTCTGTAGGGGGACAAGACACTAAATATGTACAACTAATAGTATAGCTTAGCCACTCTAGATTCACCAAATCTTTTAGTGCATAACTGTTTTCTATTGCTTTCTACAGCAATAGTTGCAGCGCTACGCTAACAGCGGCTCTTCTCAGTTCCCCAATCTACAGCGTCCATTGTGACTAGTTAAGAAATGTTAACAGTAATGCCCATGTCTAGTCAATGAATAGCTTGTACGACTACAACGCCCTTCTATCTAGGTTCCAAGTACTGCTTGGCTAGGTTCTGGAGCAAATTTATTTGCACTTGCGCCTTGACGTCAGCGATCTCAGGTTTTTCCTTCCCCCTGATGATGATGCTTCTTGTCCATAGTTAAGACATGTACTCGTTGATCTTCATTGTCTCTTTAAGGCCAAATACGTGACAGAAAAGCTCCCCCTTCATGAAAATGCATAGGTTTAGGTGTGCTTCGAAAGTAGGAATATATGGGCGAAGGTTAATGTGCAGTTGCGAGTTAAAGACAGGAACCCATACAGAAAGTGTAGGGAGGCTACCCGAAACATAAGGAGCGCATAACATCCACTTGGAAGCAGTAATGATTCCTCTCGCGATGTTGGCCGGGAACTCCCGTTGGAGTTCTTCGATTGATCTATCCTTAGGGCGACGTCCTGTATTGGGTCCAGGCTGGAAATCCTAAAACAGACTAGCTGTAGGGCTATCACTAGTTGCTACGGCGAATACGTGAAACTAATAGTCGTGGTTATATCGTGCGAGGAAGCCGCAGGGGTCTCGAAGCCTCTGTTCGAGGAGCTGAAGATCTAAGCCAAAAAAGCGTAGAGTAATGTTGTGGCTTGTCATTATGTCGATGTCATTTTTGTCTTTTAGTATGTCGTCCATAACGTCTATATGTACTTGTGTTTCCTAAGACGACAGCTGACACTCTAGGGCTACGAGTAGCTTGGCGATATCAAAAGGGGGAAGCATCCTAAGGAGGGTACCTCTGACGGGCTCGACATATTGGAAGATGTGCCTGAAGCTTAGATGAACTATTACGGCAACGTAACATATCTGAGGGGGTTCTTAGTGGTACCACTTAACACTGAATCTTGGTGGCACTACCGTGTGCAGACTCGACATTTTGTTATCTCTCGAAACGTCTTTCTCGCTTAGCTTATTCTAGGTTCCTGCTTCCTATATCCTGCATCTGTACACTAAGTTCTAGTTACATGTTTTATAATCACACTTTAGCATTCGCATATGCTAGACTAACTCGAACAACGTAACCAATATGCGATGCTAACCTTGGGAACTGTTCTAGTTGCGATGCACGCATTGTGCACTTACTCTTATTCGTCCACAAAGCTAACACGCTTTAGCAGCCCAACTCCAGCTAACCATTCTAAATACAAGATTCTAAATTCTAGAATTAGGAAGGAAGAGAAGCAAGAGCTCTACTAACGGGATACAGAAGTTATGCATTAGAAGAAGCGCATAGATCAGATCCTAGCAACTTCATAGTTGGATTTCTAATGTTGGATCGCTTTCTTAGTCCACTTACTTTGCCTTGAGCTCCTTGTCCTTTGTGTTACCAATTGGCGCATTTATGCTATTGTATTTATTTCCACCGCGATCTAGCCTTAAGATGCATTTGCTTGTCCCCACCTCACAATGCTGCCAACTTATTGGAATATCCTCCCAAAACCGTCTAGTAGTACTGCAGAAATGGCCTCTAATGCAGCTGCAGTACCTGCGGCAGAAAGCATACCCGAATTGCTCCGTATCAACGTGCCTCCAAAGCGGGCGCCGGCGCCGTGCCCGCCATCCCCAGACGAAAGCGATGTTACCCCGTCTACCTTCGCACCTGAGCCCGTAAAGTCTGAACCTTAGCTAAACAATGTTACTACGGGTAATACTAGAGCCTACAGTACTAGTAGCCATAGGGGCTATAGTTGGCCATCGCAGATCCACGAGCGCAGCAGCACTATGTGGCTACTTCCTCCAAATACCGACCAGTCTTCGGCGATTGCACTCCTTCTAAGGACAGAGATACAATCACATAATATCACTTAAGAGATGCTCCACGAAACAGAGCAACGACGCCTCCAAGCCGTGCAGCATTGCGAGCGGCTGCAGCATGACTGTCGCAGCTGGACAAGTGCATATAACGGACTTGCATCTGCGCTGCACTCATGCTCTTTGGAATACTCGAAACTATTGGCAGAGCATACCTCGCTAGTTGCACAGATGCAAAGCGCTGGGATACAAGTAAGCCCACGTGATTATCCCGGAATTTCCTATTAATAACTAATAATTGCTAGCCGTATTAGGACCAATCTTCACAATTTGCGGCACAAAATCAAGACATCAAAGTGCTCTGGAATAAGTTCTCCCAACAGCAGGTAGCTCAGTCTCACTCGTCTCTCGCAGTTGAGCATATGCATGGCGACACTTGTGATCAATGCTATGCACCACGTGAGTCAGCCGATACTTCGCCCTCTGATTACCTTCCTTGAATTGGTGGCACAATGGACTTTATTTAGATTGCAATAAACATATAATTTAATCCATTCTAATGCATGTGTATTATATAATTTATTAGCCTTTGATATTCTGTGTACATTGATAAGGACGAATGGAACTAGAGATCCTTGGCAGAAGATCAACAGGCAACATTGAGCAAAGACAACGTATGAGAAGGTTGGGGAGTATCTGCGCGTGGTGAGTACGCTGCATTAGAGATGTCTTTTTAAGGCTAGCGGAACGTAGAAAAAAAAGTAGCTACGACAATTGTGAGGCTCCGGCCTCAGGTTTAATGTGAGGCTTGCCGCCTCAGTGACTCTTGTTGTTTCCTAAGTTGTTACTTGTTTGTTAATTGGCTCCTGTTTCTCACTAATATATCTTGTTCGTTTAAGTTCATTTATGCATATCTTACGGCATCAGGGCCTTAGACAGAGAGATAGATTTATTAATTTGTTCTGTTCCCATAGCGCTTACATACTAGTACAGCTCGCTGTACTTCCGTTTAACAGGCCCGCCTGGTAATTTCTTCTCAACCTCCCTATAATCTATGCAACCAAAAGGGCAATGCATGCTCTAGGCTGCAATGAGATGCTCTAATGTTCTAGGCATTCCGCTTATTAGTGTAGGCTGGCTGGTTATTCCTTGGATTGAAATGGAGACCTCGCTGCTTAAATCCTTAGCAAAGAACTCAATGCGACAACAGAAAGCTGGCATGCCCTTAGGGATAGTGTCCACACAAGCAACTAATCGTCTAGACACGACAAATTCTGCAGAACAATCTATTAAGGCCTGGTACAATCGTTTTCGGGAATGATAGGGTAGTGGGAGCCGGCACCAGATTGTCCCCGTGCACGCATATGCATATGGCTCCTCTCCCGTGGTTTGCGACCAGCTATCCAACTCAAAGTAGAAGATGGAGGCGACCATTGAGTCCTTTGCGAGGATTGCTTCCAAAGTTGTCTCCATGAGCTTTAAAGCCTCTTGCTTCAACCAGTTAATAGCACGCACTTCATCTAAGCCAGGTTCTGACCCTGGAAACAACACGTTAAGTTGGTGATAGCGGCTTCAGAGGTGCTTGGGAACACAGTGGATAAACGTTTTCTACTGCTTTTTAGAGTCTAGCTGTCCCATAAATAAACCTACTAGTCGCTTCAAAAATTGGTCTTTTACAGGCGAATAAGGGCCGACTTTGTACTTCTTGGTCATGGCTGTACCTGTGCCAAGAGAAATCATATGGTCAATTCTGCCATTATTACGCTCTAGAATCTAGCATCTGTCAGGCCATAAGAATGCAGACTCCTAGCTAGCAACAAAAGCAGGATTGTTGTATTGCAGACCACCATCCTAGAAAGTGTTGAGATTGTCGACGTCTCGTGGTTTGAAGAAGAACGGTGCCGCTGATATACATACCGCGCTGAACTGTTAGTACACTAGCATTACCACCTATGTCAATCTACTCACGCGTTACAGATAGATATATCATGATCATAACTTTTGGCACGAACGTGATGATAAACTTCACAGCGCTACGTTAGCCAGAGATAGTAAGAAACGAAGAATTTGCTTACTGCTCTCTTGGGACCTTATGCTACCTAACACGCCTGTACAGTCTTACATTATAGGGGCACAGTAATATAGGGAGAAGGAAAACAACCCTCCTACTGTTAGGAGACTATCTAAAGTCTTTAGCAGGCCTAAACAAACAGTAAGGGATGCCTTAGATAGCAAGGAACCTCGACGTTTTCACCACAGGCTTGAGAATCCAGCAGAAGAGCCTCGTAGTGCGCCGCGCCAGTTTACACGAAATGACACTCGGGCCGTTAGTTCTTACTTGGATACCTGTTCTTTTAAGGAGAAATGTGAAGATTAGGAGACAATTGTTAAGGAAGCAGGTGTTGTTCCTAAAGGAAAGAAAGAATCCTATTATAGGAGCACGATTTAGCGGCACATAAAGGAAGATAAGGATATTTACACATACAAGGCAGCTGTAAAGGATAAGCTTAAGGCCTATATTATAGAGCTACGTGTCAAGGAGTGTAAAGAGCAGTTAGAAAAGCGGCCACACTACAAGGATTGGCGGGATGTTATCTTCTTAGATAAATTACATTGGACTACAGGCCCACGGAATCCCAAGAATTGCAAGAGATGGAGAGGAGAGAGATACAAGCCTAGCAACGTGCAAAGGAACTTGAATTAGAAGCACAAACCTATTAAGCCCTAAGACTTGGATTATTTTCATTTCATCTGTGTTGTTGGGTGGAACTTTAGGTAGTGTAGGAGATATAAGACTTGTGACAAATATAGGAAGATAGACTTAAAAACCTACATTTAGATTCTTAAGGAGCTAAGATCTAAATTAAATAGACGGGAAGTAACTCTTTAGTATAATGCTGATAGTTCTTACAAATCTAAGAAGACAAAGACCTATCTTCACAAGGCGGGATAGGATGTAATTGTTAGCACAACTTCTCTAGATCTGTTAGTAATAGAGACTTAGGTTTCACCTCTGCGAGCTAAATACAAGAGGAGGAAGGCAACAACTGTTAAAGAGGGGGTAAGAAGATTTCTTTTAGCATAGGATAAATTAGATTAAGAGAAGATAAACAAGACTGTAGATAACTACCTAGCACGCCTCTATAAGTGTATTAGAATTAGAGGAGCAATGACTAAATACTAATTCTGTTAGAATCTAGACAGAAAACAATATAATTTGGCTTTGTTTTTGTTAGAGTTGTGACCAAAAGGTGGTGTTGGTGTTCTGCCAAGGTGGCCACGAAACCCCGAACTTTTCTGCAACCCGAGAGGGGGGGTGGAGTTCTTGTATTATACTGTTCACTTAGCCTAAATACAAACGCTTCTTAGAATCCAAGATCTTAGAGTACCCGCGTCACAATCCTTGAGAAAGCAGAATTTCGGGCGGCATAGCTAATGTGCTCTCTTTGGTACTTTCGACTAAAACTACCGGGATGAACAGCTACATGGGTCATCACGTATTAGCTTTTTCACTATCTCACTTCAACTTTCTGCTCCTTCCTTCTTTGGCTGCCAAGCTCGCTTGCTGGCGAGCCGCACTAGCATTTCTAGAGCTTCGGCGGAAGTACATAGGTAGTCCTCCGCTCTCCGCTGTTCTAGACCTCAAGAAGCTTTGCTCCTCGAGACATACAGGGCGGAATCTAATCACTTGCGGAAGCTAGAGCCTACTAAGAGAGACTACGTACATCCCCTAGGGTGCTCCTGGTAGCCTTTATCAGCCAGAGCGCTTGTACCCTAGTGTAACTTCCCGAGGGCTGTTTCCCAAATCCATGCCTCTACCATGCGTGAACAACAATCACCTATTCCATGGTTTCCTCGAACCGTGCTCACCATACGAGAACCAAGGCACAACCCGACACCGCAGCGGAGCAAACGCAGCCGCTGCCACAATTTCCTAAGTCTCAAGACTTCTCTTCCCCAGGTCCTAGAGACTAGAGGGTACTGTGATCTGTGCAAGTGCCGAAAGCTCTCTGGCACCCTGTCGAGCAGTGTCCCGACGTTGATCCACAATATCCATAACTCGAGCAGCAGTCTCCAAAGCCACTGCCGGTACAGATCATGCCCTTATTTCCCCCACAACTCCCATCAGTCGAGATCTTGCTGCTACCGCTGCTGCAAGTCCCAAATGCTGGTTGACATCCTGCAGAGCAGTGGGCAGTAGAGTTCCCACAATACCCGGAAGAGGAGCAACAATTCCCAAAGCCGCTTCCGCCACAGGTGTGACCTTGTGTTCCGCCACATGATCCGTCCGGTGATGTTTTATCGCCAGATGGACAAGACCCAAATTTGGATTGACATCCAGCTTGACAATGCGCTGAGGTGCTGCCACAGTATCCACTTCCGGAGCAGCAGTCCCCAAAGGTGCTACCAACGCAGCCATAGCCGTTTGCGCCTCCACAAGTGCCGTCTGGCGAGATATTGCCTCCTGTGCAGTTGCCAAACTTGGGCTGGCAGCCTGCTTTGCAATGGCCGTCCGAACTCCCACAAAACCCCAAGCTAGAGCAGCAATCTCCAAAAACGGAGCCCTTGCAGACGTAACCCTTGGTGCCTCCACAAGTTCCGTCTGTTACAGAGAACGTTAGTTATTCATTTGAAGAGCCTCGTGAAGCAGCTTACCGGGACTGGGGTCGCCTGGTTTTGGCGCTGGAGGAAGGCTGGTGGTCGTGCAATTTCCATACGCTGGCTGACATCCGGGTCCACAGAACGTAGAGTCCAATCCACATTTACCTGTGCTAGCGCAACAGAATCCGTACACAACATTGCAAACTTGATTCTGGTTTGCGGGTCCACAGCTCCTGTCTGTGGTATTGCCTAGGTAGTAAAAGGGAGGGCCCGGGGAAACAGGGCTCGTGACAGGAAGCAGGGTGCAGTTGCCGTATAGACAGTTATCGACGTCGCAGAATCCTGGGCCGTCGCCGCATCTGTTGTTCTTGCCGCAGCAACTTCCCTAGACCCCACCGCACTTCTTGTTACCCGTACTAGGGCCACAGGTTCCGTCTAGAGAGTAGGCGCTGGGATCGCGCACCTTGCATAAGCTACTGATACAGGTTCCGGCACGACAGTCGGCACTGGAACACGGTTAGCTGATCTACGTGTTTGAGCGGAAGAGGAGTGAATCTCACTATGTGTTTGAACATTTCCATGTCTTCGAGTTACAGCATTGTCCCCCCGAGTAACCTAGGCAAGACACGTTTGCGTCCAGTTTGCAGGAACCATCGATGGTTGTTGGCAAAACATAGCCTTCTACACAATACGACTCCCCAGCTTGAATGCTTGTACAATCTGGGTCCAGTAGCGGGTTAAGAAGAAAGAATCGCTCGATAGTGATTTTATACTTTAAGGCTAGTTCGGTACATGTATAATAGCTTACTTTCTCGGGAGCAGTGGCGTTGTAGCGGCATCGAACTTCAGCCAAAACACCGCTCACAACAAATAACATAAAAGACAAAGAGCGCCAAAGAGACAACATAATGTCCTGTGTGCGGGATGAGCAACGTTAGTCATTGTCTTATAAGTAGATAGACTAGATAGATGCGCACAATACCTGGTGCCTTCTTAGCGAGCGTCTGCGCAAGGCGTTCACCGCAGATTCGCAGCCGATCGGAAGGTTTAGTCGCTAGCTTGCGGCAGGGATAGAGGGAATGGAAATGAATAACCACGTTAATTTCAGGCCTTGTTGGGATTTCCAGGGCGCGGCTTGGCTTGATCTGTTTGGGGAATTGAGTAGTGCAGTAGATTAGTATTGGAACCCTGTTCTAAGTTGGAAGACACAATTAATGCATAGGTGCCTAGTTATCACTGATTTCTCTTATCCTAACACGGCACAGTAAACACTACATCCTTGTGCTCACGTCACTCCAAACCTCGCGCTTTCTAGTAGAAGTACTCAATGTCTAATAGATGTTTAGCCATAAGTTCTTCCTCGGTTTCAGGAATGGTCTCCCTCGTCCATACGTAAAGTTCAGGCTCTACTCTTTCTAGGGTATTTTCTAGAGTTCCCTGCACTCCGTCTATGTAAAAGCGAGCATGAGGCCAATCATACAGATCGATGTCCGCACACTCGCACATGAGGTCGCGGAGGGACAAGGCGTACATGTGGACCTCGTGCATGAATTGGCTGACAGAGACCGGCTTTTCGTCCTCGTTGTGGATAATCAGAGGCTTTGGCCGCTTCTCCCTACAGTTATCGAACTTGTACCAAAAATGCACATCTTGTAACCTAATGCATAAGCGGGCCCGAGGTGGTTCTGTTGCAGGCTCTTCCGTTGCCTTTGTCGAAATATCGGAGTCTTCGAACAGAGGGTGCCAATGCGATTCGCCTTGAGGATTTATATCCAGAACCAAAGCTTCCAAAGGCGACTCAAGAACATTCCATTTGATCCGGCCGAGCACATCATGTGTGGTAATTGTTGGTTCCAGTTTTACGACGGGAAGCGGATTTGGGGGTCGCGGTATACGATTGAACATTGCCTGGATTTCTTCCATGGGTGGCATGCTCGTTGGAATGGTGATGGGATTCTCCGCAGGGTTGTAGGAAGGCAGTGGCGGGCCGGAGCCCGCCTCGGCAGGTGGCGAGGTCGAACGAGGGGACTGTGACATGACTTTGGGGATGTGGTCACCAGCGAGTCTGTTTTCCCATGGTGATGTAGGTATGCGGCGAGGCACCTTTAAATAAGAGACGGCCTTGGCGTTGCTAGCGGATGACTGCAGCCAACACCGGGTATATTAAGGTACCCTAGGTGACTTAATTACAATAGCTATTACCACTGGTCTACAGCGAATGCAAACACTAGAAACAGCTAGTCCGCCTCTCCGTTCAGATATCAATCACGCACCCAGCTAACCCCATGCGGGATAGGGTTTTTTCTAGCCGAGCTCGTACCTTTTGTTTGCTACGCCCCACGTACAGTATAGTCGCACAATACGACAAGGATCATTTTCAGGTCCTTGTCTGAGCTCACCCTATGTACATATTTCGAGGTTTGGTGTGGGCGCCATGGACATAGAGTGTGCGAGTGCGGCGTGGTCACATGAAATCCGTTGAAGATTTCGGTCGATCTTAAGCCAGATTGTCAACTTCCGGCGTGACGATAGCAGCGAGAAGAAAGTTATTACAAGAACCTCAAATTCGTGCTTCATAATTTCTTCCGCATGACAGGTTGCTCCCGCTAACGCAGGTACGAATCAAATTCACTTGGGGCCGTAGCGCCCGAGCACTCTGTTGGAGGTCTAGCTGGAAAGAGCGACTTGGATCCGTGGCCCCCATTTTTGAGAGCCGGCTGAGCGGCTGCCTAATTACTTTTAAGACCTCCAAGTCAAGCGAAAGTCTCCCTATGTAAGGCTGATTCGTAGATCATAGGTATGTGGCGGCTCGAGCTTTAGATAGCCCTCAAGGGTCTTTAGCCAATGTGTACTTGGGCACTTCTGTGCCGCAGTTCATCTTGGAGTAATCCTCCCCTGTTCAACCAAGTCGTCGGGTTCGTGAGCAGTTGTTGGCGACAACGCCGCTCGTTCGTCAGGGAGTGCGACCTTTTCGTCCTGCAAGGCTGAAATGTTGTGTTGGTTAGGCTGTCCATGTTGCCAATATCAAGATGGATTCGGTTCAACTGGACCCGCTCAGTAATTTCCGGACGGACTGTTGCCTATCTGAAAGACAACGGCTTGTGGTAGAACGCTTAGATTTGGTAGAATCCACGATCTTGGGGTCAATCGAGGCGATGGTTGTCGACTTAGTGGTATGGATAGTGACTTCAAATCACGCTTGCCCATTTTAATAGCTGGTAAGCTGGATATATTGGATGACTTTACCACTATACAGACAAAGGGGTTGACCATGCATGCGTATTGTGTGGAGAATCACATAAAGAAGCAGGATCCCTTAATTTTAAGTAGGCCACAAAGAAGCATTCTGGATATATCTGTTTCCGCGCGTGATGATCCGCTTCCGCTCTTTACAACCTTTTTTTTTCCTTTGTCTCCATCTTGTTTATATCCTCTATGGTCCCGTACACGCCCAGTACATTCAAGAATATCGGTAAGGAGGGATAATCCAGACTTCTTTACTTGATACTAACTTGTCTACTTTCTTCAAGGGAAGAAACAAATAATAGAGTGACGTACTGTAGGTGACCTCCTATGTATGTATAGAAGTCGAAACATGCTGACCTACGTTTGGCATCTCACAGTCACATGGAGAAGGACAGCTGCAGACGCGTCTCATCTAGTCATTGTTCTAGCTCCCTAGGATACAGTCGTTATATTCTACAACTGTTACTATATGCCCGCGATCTGCAAGAACCACGTGCGCTGGCTATCAAGTTCCCGGGCTCAAAGTCGCCTGCTGAACAAATGGGGGGGACCTTCCACTCCCGTGTACGGATTCGACATTGATACTACCCGGAGAGACAAAAGAGGTGACAAGATGTGCCCCAATGGCTGGAACAAGAAGCATTCCTGTCCTCAGAGCGACCAACCGTCAATTATGCCGGGCCCTTGGCCTCACAAAGACACAGAAAAGATTGATCCACTGTATTTCAACGAGATCGCGGCTGATTACCGATTCGATGCGAATACCCAAGAGTATGTGTTACAGCAGCGAAGCGGGCGCATGTATACCTGCGAGGAATGGCCGCCGCGAAGGTTAGTCCTACTCCGCATGCTACATGTTATGCCGAAGTCCATTGCTAAGAAGACTTATACGGCAGTTTTGTTGAAGGCGGAATAGGAACGCCGAACATGAACAATCCGGAAGGTGATGGAGCCCCGGGATATACCTATTGTGCGCCTGCGCGGATTGACTGCAATTGCGCACCAGATCTGCCTCCGAAGGACGAGAACCCGGAAGTTGTTAGGTCAGAACAAGGTATCTGCTATTTCTTTGACAGTAAAACGCAGCGAAGTCCATATTAGCGTTCTATTACATTTCCCTCAGTAGCCGAGTAATGGTGCTAACAAAACCACATAGACTGGCAAGGCCTCTCCCACAGAGAAGCTGGACGTTTACTGCGCGACATCGCAGCAAAGCAGTTGGGATTGGCCCCAAAAGACCCAAATTTGATAAATTATGCTGTTCTTATAAGCGTCCAACTTTTAAACGACCCCAACTACGCCGTTGCAGGATGTAAGATCCCGAAGTATCCTTTGCGCAGTCCTCGAATGATCGCTGACTTTAAATTTTTGCCCACCAGATACATCTGGAACTGGAAAAGACTAGAGAAAGTATGAAGTGCCCATGTACGCTGAGTCCAAGCGAACGCTATCCGAAAAAGATGGGAACGATCTCTCACCCATAGAGCGGGTTCAATATATGGCCAATCTGACCTGGGAGACTGTCCGTGAATGGAAAGGCGCAAACTTCAAAATTTATCACAATGGCACAATAACTTCATCAAATTCCACCGAGGCTTTGGACGATATTAAACGAGCTTCTGATGAATATTCTGCCCTGGGCGGTGATTACAGATTTGGCGAAAGCACTGAGCTTGCCATGAACACCTCCTTCACCGATACGAGGTTTGCCACCAACACGTCTGCAGCACCGGAAGAGATGCGACCTGCCATGGTCGATATCGTAACACCTTCTAATGGAACGTCGAATATCTCACAGTCAGGAGATGATCGCGATCAATACGGTCACCAGGAGTTTCGCCACTCCAAGCCTTACGATATTCTGAATCTGGGTACGTCCTACATTCTCGGTAACGTGGGCACCGGCCGCAAGTTATACGAGCAAGAAAGAGCGGCGATGAATTCGAGCAGACGTCGCGACCGGGAGATACGTGGTGACGCCTTGGGCAGCAGCGCGCTTCCAAGGCCGAGGCGAGGGCTCATGAAGCGAGCTGCATCGTATTATCGGCATCATGCTTTTGCTTTACACGCACGGGAAGAGCCCAGATTTGAACACGGGTTATCCGATTCAGGCACGACGTTAACTCCCAAGCCGCTGCACAAGCGCGATGGCCCCGTTCAATGCGGCCCCGGTTCGCCGTGCAAGGACGCAAGCTGCTGTGGACCAGACGGAAAATGTGGCTTCAAGGAGCATCACTGTGGTGCTGGCTGCACCTCAAACTGCAATGCCAAAGCAATGTGCGGAATCGACTCGGCTGACGGGAAAACAGCATGCGCATTGAACTTATGTTGTAGCTATTACGGCTGGTGCGGAACTGAAGACGTCCATTGCTACGATCCGGAACCGCAGTTCGGGAAGACACCATGTCAGCAAGGCTTTGGATCATGCCAAAAGTATCCTTCTCCATCTTGCTCCGGACAATCCGCAAGTAATGGCCGTCGCATTGGCTACTACCAAGGATGGAATGTGCGGGACCGCAAATGTGACACTGTCCGTCCTTCGCAAATCAACACGAAGGGGCTCACACATCTCTTTTACTCGTTCGTGTACTTCGATCCAGTCACTTACAACATCATTCCAAAAGACCCCGCCGATCCTTCCTCTTACCGCGAATTCACGCAGCTGTCGAATAACGGTCTACAGACATGGGTAGCTATTGGCGGCTGGACATTCTCTGATCCCGGCGACTACCATCACGCATGGAGCGACATGTGTTCCACCAAGGCAGGTCGTGCGGCTTTCATCAAGTCTCTAATCGCCTTCATGGACCAGTACGGCTTTCAAGGCGTTGATCTTGACTGGGAATACCCAGGAGATTCGACGAGAGGTGGCCGTCCCGGCGACACAGACAACTTGGTCCTCTTGGTAAAAGAAATTCAGGCGGCTTTTGGTGGTCGCTATGGATTATCTTTAACGTTGGCACCGGATTATTGGTACCTGCGTGGTTTCAAGCCAAAAGCCATGGAGCCCTATGTCGATTTCATGGGCTTTATGGCCTACGATCTACATGGGCCGTAGGATAGTGATGTTAAAGCGTTAGGTAGGTTTGCAAAACCTTCACCTTTAGGAGATTATGTTGCTAATATCTTGAAGGGTCTGTCCTTCGTCTACAAACAGACTTGTCGGAAATCTATCAGAACCTCAAGCCCTTGTGGTTTGATGGTGTGAACCTACAGAAGATCAACATGGGCCTCGCCTACTACGGACGCACTTACAAGCTTACTGACTCTTCTTGTGGTACTATAAGCAAATGCGGCTTCAAGGGTCCAGGTGCCGCAGGAGAGTGCACCGCTTTTCCAGGTGTTTTATCCAATCGTGAGATTCAGTCGATTATCAAAAAGAGGGATGGGAGCCGTATTTGAATAAGACTGCGATGGTCAAATACGTGACATATGGTGGTGACAACTGGGTAGGGTACAACGACGAGGAGATTCTAGCAATGAAGCAGAAATTTGCGGATTCATTGTGTCTTGGTGGGCTTATGATATGGTTAGTTGACTTTGATACCACCAGCGGCGGACAACTTCCCAGGGATGACGGCGCTTAACATGACTTGGACCTGATATGGGTGTCGCCAGACATTTGGAAGAAGCCAAATCCGCAGGTTTACTGTAAATTTCCCTGTACGGTTGTTCTCCCACTGTTCTCAGGAGTCACCACAACGACGGACTATCCTCTCGTCACTGCAACAAGCTCTGGCTCCACCACAATCATCACAAGGCCTCCAATAACGGTATCCATTTGGTAGATCTCCACCATGGTAGTCGGACCTTCCACGACGGGGCAGATTCAAGACACAATCACCACCGGCGTGACACTATTAACTACTAAGTCGTGGCCACCTTTCACAACCATTGACGAATCTGGACATATCATATACACCAGTGCTACCGAGACACAGTACCCTCCACCTTCCAGTGTCACGCTCGCCATCCCAAAAATTACGTTTATTTCTGGACTACCACCTCGTCCCACGACAGAGCCATATCCGACCCTATGTCTAGTCTTGCCTAGTCTATGTTTTCCACATCATTGGACTGACGACGATGATGATGGCAACGGTGGCGGTGGCGGTGGCCATGCGGGTAAGTGCAAAGGCAAACATTGTGATCCTGGCGGTTGTAGAAGCTCCTGTGGTGGCTGCAAACTTAGCCTCCTGTGCGACTTGTGCATTGGATTCAAATGCGGGAAGTGTTTTGGGTCCCATTGTCTCTCCTGCAAAGGTCCTGCATGCCATATCTGTGTTGGCCCCAACTGTGTCGGGTGTATTGGGACCGAGTGCGTAACCTGTTCCGGCGAAGACTGCGTCTCTTGTACCAAGGGCCAATGCGGAAGCACAGTCTGTGCTAATCTTCAGTGCCTAGCTGGCACAGACCCTGATAAAGAAGAGGAGGAAGAAGACGAGGAAGAAAAGAAACACAGGTGCCGCTTGGAAGAAGGAGGTGGAGGAGATGGTGGAGATGGAGGAGGCGGAGGTGGAAACGGAGGCGGCGGCGCAGGCAATTCTCCTACCAATCCTCCTGTCCAGACACCTGATTTTGGAAATTCCACACTCAACAAGAACACCTGTTACGATTCCGGACAGATGGCAACGCGCTTGAACATGGTCTTCGCGGCCGAACGGTTTTGTGAGACTTGGGATGGTGTCAACTTCATGAATTCCTACCAGGCGTCGATCTTCGACTTTGGATGGCAAGAATCGCACAAATCCAGCCTTAAAATTCTCGCCCGTCTTGAAGCCAAGGCCAACTGTGCGTGGACAGTGGACAAAGATGAATGTAATAGGCAGTTTCTCCAGATCATTGACGACTGTGATCAGGAGGGTATCATGGACAAGCAAGGCGGACTGAGGGAGAACAACTGTCTCATATGGCGACTCGACCCCGACTACAACCCTGCGGCGGAACCTCCTGCTCCGCCACCATCCCAACCGCCACCATCCCAACCGCCATCCCAGCCTCCGCCTCCAAAAGGGCCGGAGACAAAGGAGGGCCGGAATCCTAGGTTCGACATATGGACCTGGCAGCTGTTCACACCTAGCAATAGTGTAGGTGATTGGAGTTTTGGCAGGCAGGCAATCTCCTCCTATGACAGCTACAAAGTTTGTCTTGCGAGTTACGGATGGAGCGATCCTGGTAAAGTGACAGACGCGGAGATGCCGAATGAGATCAAGGGTATTACCAAAGTGTTTGGGAAAACATGCGACTATGACGGCCGAGGAGTGGACTACCTGAAGGCAAGCACAAATTCTGTAGTTGGGTCCCTCAAATGTAATGGGTGGGCAGATGCTTCATGTAGAAAGCCACTGGAAGAGGGAATTCCCTGTTTTGCTACAAGGATGTTCCTTCGAGTCCAATGTACGTGGGATTAGAAGGAAACAGGTGTGGAGGCAGTAGGTTTCAGGTTACCGTTGATAGAAGGTTGATCGGCCCATATACCACATGCCAATGGGGAGACACAAAGATGGCGCACTACTTTTGCATGTATTCGGGTAGCTTCACTCCACTAGGTTAGACCAAACCCAGCGAAATATACAAGAGTTGGTCCCTTTCTAAAAACTAGTAGTCTAAACACTTGCTACCAAAACCGCTTCCCCTATTTCTAAAGAGCCTTCAACACTGTCTCGGTCATCGACAGCACCTTTTCTTCTTCTAGTCTCTTCGCAACCAACTAAAGACCAACAGGCATGCCATGCACAATATCTGTGTTATCTGCAACGCGTTAGAAGTTCGCAGTACTAGTACGCAAGGAAGTAACAACATACAGTCGTCGTGGACTTGTTGACAGAGGTCACTGAGCGGCTCGTAATCCGCCGAATACTGATCCCTGCCCTTATCTGCAGTTATGCCGCAAGGAAAGGTGACGGCTGAGTAGTCCACCACGTTGTAGACGCCTGTATATCCGACATATTTGAAGTTGCCATGTTCAACCGTAGTGTATGGTGTTGTAGGGCCTGACATGGTCAGCACAAGCAGTGACTCCCATAGAGGCAGATCAGCTCACTCAAAATAGCGTCAAGATCCCCGTAAGATTGCCACTGTTCTAGATATTGCCTCTGTAGCTCGGAGCGAGCGAGATGTAATTGCCACATATCGAAGGTGCCCAGCTCAGGAGACTCTGCATAAGGGGCCATTTCCGGTCGGAATGGCTCTCCGGTTGGTGCCAATAGCGCCTTAACGCTTTTGCCACCATTAGCAACGAACATGCGGCCCTGTTGGGTGCGATTAGACTATAAAGGGGGCTACCATGATGCTCATGTGCTTACTAGAAACTCGAGCGCTTGCATATGCAAGGCGGGATCCCAGTCAACCAGCTCATGCCCAGCGCTCTTGAGTTTTTCAACCGTTTCTTTCAAGGCGCGAACCACTGGAGGCGTAGGTAGGACAACTCCGTCATTCCACACCACGGCAATCTTTAACTTCTGCTTTGGTTCCACGGTCCTCTACAGGATAGGGACACACTTTGGATCCACGAGCCAAGGTTTCGCATCAACAATCGTGTTCGAATAGAATATTGTATCTTCAAGTGTTTTTGTCATTAGGCCATTTACACTTGCGACAGCTTCCTGGCCCGCAAGACCCGATCTGCAGCGCTGAGTCGTGAACCTCCCGAAAGAGGGCTGGAGAGTGAAGATGCTAGTACAAGCAGCAGGAATACGGAGCGAACCACCAATGTCTGTCCCAATACCTAATAGGCTTCCTCCAAAGGCTATAAGAGCGGATTCGCCGCTAGAAGACCCTCTAGAGGTCAACATGCGGTTTAGGGGATTCACAGTGCGTCCAAAAGTATTGTTCACTGTTTCGGCCTGCATTTTGTTAGCGCAAGAACTTCTATGCGAGCAACCTACCTACAATTATCATTGCGGTTGGAACATTCGTTTTACAGTAGCGGACAGCGCCGAGCTTCTCCAGTAGATCCACTAGAGTGGCATTGTAGGTTGCTGGCTTTCCCGATAAACGATGTTGGGTTGGCTTAGATGCGTCCATATCTGGAGTGTTTTGCGTCCGAAAATGGGCGCCTCCAAGCCAGCAAAATCTTGGCACCGGAGACTCTTAGATCCGCGACTAATCTATGTTTATTACGTAATCGTCGTTAGGTATAAGAAGCTTTCCCCGTCTTGGTTTTATTTCACCTTAAACCTCAACCCTCGCCATCCTTTTTCTACCAGCAATTTCTTGCGCACGATACAACCACTGATAGCAACTTCGACTGTCGTCAATACTTTCCCTCTATAAAGCAGCCTCCCTGCTTCATTGCACCCGTCTAGTAATTTAATCCTATTATTCGCATTACCTTTCGACGACTTTAGGAACAGCGCTCTCAGAATCCGCCGAAGCTTGATCTCTGTGCCTCCGCTCCAGAAGGCCACGTAACACCGCCAACACTTTGCTTGGATTAACGGACGACATTACAAATTGCAATCAGCTGAACAAGGGCTCGTGGTTGATGCTCATGCGACCCACTTCGCTGCCTCAGCCAGGTCACCGAGCCCGGTTGCTGCACTGAATCGCCACCATGTCATACAGTGAAACCAGTCCAATCACTAAAATGCCCCATCAAGACTGTGGTGCCCTTTCCTTACTGCGCCTCAACGGATACCGGCGTTGCCGAGCGCTCAGGCTCATATTTACATCTCGATCCCCGCTTCCGCTGTTCCAGCGTCAACGGCTGGCCCCAATCCTGGGTTCGACTATTCCCTTCGGATCAATTGAAACCTCGGTGTGATGAACGAGCTCCACCGAAATTTGATATTCATGGTGCGGAATAGGAGCCCTAAACCGGACATCTTTAACCTTTGGTTTGCCCTTCTGGACTCTTCCTCCAGCCACCCAGTCGTTTGTGTAGGAGGGCCGCCGAGTCACTAAATTCCGGGTAGCCATATCTTGGTGCTCCTCCGGGTTGCTCACTGTTGCGGCACCGGTGTGGAAGTAAGGATACAATTGGTCTCGGTCTTGCCGACGATCAGAGACTCGTATAACAATCGGAGTTTCCACCAGCTCCCAGTTTCATTCAATTTAAAAGTGTGTTATCAGTGCGCCGATGGCCTCGGCCACCCTGTCGAGCAGCAGCTTCACCACCTGCTCGTGGCCTCGGAATGAAGCCGCGTTGAGTGCGTTGCCATAGTCTCCACCCTACGCGTTGACGTCGGCGCCCGCGTCGAGCAGCAGCTTCACAATCGCCTCGTGGCCTCGTTCTGAAGCCGCCTGGAGTGCGTTGCCGTAGCCTCCACCCTGCGCGTTGACCTCGGCGCCCTTCTCGAGGAGTAATTTTACTATCCTAAAATGTCCGTTTGCTGCCGCAAGATATAGTGGAGTTTGGCGATAGCTATCTCTCTCTTCTAGTGCAGTCACTCTCTCTTGTCCCATGGATTTAAGCATAGCCTCTAGGGTTATTGACAACCCGAATCGCGCTACAAGATGTAATCCTGTGCTATCCTTAGGGTATCTCTGGCTATAGTTGCTGTACTTGTACGTCGAAGCTAGCAATACCTGTGCGGCGCACGAGACCGACTGTCTGTTGGAAAGAAATGAGCAGGTTAGCCTACATATATCGGCTTCCACTATCATAGCATGCTCTCCCCAGTGCTTGGCCGCATAATCTAGGAACTTGCTCTCCTGGAGTCTCTCTTCAAACTCTTTATTAGAGGAGCAGCTACCCGTCTTGAACAGATCGAACGAGAGGTAGGTGAGGCATGCCGAGGCAATGTGCAGCGGAGCATCAGGGTCCCACGTATCTCGGATGCTCTCGAAGTACTCTTGCGTGGTATAGTGCACGAGGCGAATGACAGTGCTTTCTCGATCGACCACAACAAGACCAGCGCACACGGATAGCAGGTCGTCGAAGTCAGGTAGGTTGTCCAGATCGAGTTCCGCTTTGTCTGGTTCCACCGCTAGGGCGCAGCACAGCTCGGCCGTGGTGAGCGGCCTCCTTGCGTACGTAATCCACGACAGGACTTTCTTGGCTAGTTTGTAGTGGCCTTTTAACTGGCTCTTAATTCTCTGCAAAGCGCCTTTGTATGCATCATTAAGCGCCGCCGAGCCTTTTGAGAGATTAGCTAGCGTCGTCTTAACGTCTTTCGCCGTTATCTTATCTAACAGAGAATCGATCTATCGTATGCGTTAATCCGTGATTCCTTGGCGTTTCGCGTCGCGTCCCAACCACTCGCGTTTTTTGTAGACACTGGACAGGAACAAAATCGCAATGATTCTCCACGAATACTAGCAGATATTAGGTTAAACTTGAAGATGTACGTTTGTATAGCTAGAAGCCTATATCTCCTAATTTTTTAGTTTTGCAGATGCCCCCAAAACGCGTCCGTAAGCCCTCCGCCAAAGCCGCAGCTGCAGTGCCTCCGTTAGCACGCCTAAAAGCCACGAAAGCTTCTACAAGGATCTCTTCAAAGCCTGCTCCAAAGAAGGCCCCAAAGAAAACTTCAAAACCTGCGCGTTCGGTACGATGGGAGGACCAACAAGATGAGGTGATTGAGGTGGAAGATGACGCCGGAGGAGCCGCTGTTGAAGCCGATGGCGGTGAGGTTGAGGAAGAAGATCCTGCTGCGCAAGTTATTGCAGAAGTAAACGCGGCACTTGCTTCCCGTCCTCCTGCACCTCCTCCTTCTGCAATCCTATCGTCTCCACCTAGGTTTCCCTTTAGTTCTTCTCCTCCTCCGCCTGAGCCGGTGTACGACATTGAGATTCAATATCTCCTCCGTGTAAACAAGAAACGGGAGCTGCAGGATTGCCAGAGTGTTACCCGGCGTAACTTCTCCATCTCAGCAGTTGAGGACAAAGTAGAATCGTTAATCTCATCGGAGGCCTGTTCCGTACAAGGGAGAGATTTCGACTGGGTGGTATAACGGGTGGAAGCGGAGATTCAGTTACGGCGGGGAGATCGCGGAGAGAGGAAACTCCATATGGGCGGTTCATGGCCTGTACGCGTTGAATTTGCAACACCAAGGACTTCCCTAATCAGGTAATACATACAGCAACAAGCAGCCTTAAATTGACGCGATATATACTAATAGTGGTGGGGATTCAGCGCGTTTTTACTGTTGTCCAACGTCTCACACAAAAAAGCGCGGGTGGATGAGACGCGAAGCGAAATGCCAAGGAATCACGGATTAACGCATACGATAGATGTGTAAGCGAGCAAGAAGAAACCTAAAACATCATAAGTCTGTATCACGTTGCAGACCTGACAAATGACTTACATGCCATCTACTTTCTCTGAGATTTTCTCTTCTACCATTTTCTGCAGCGCAGGGTCGCGCTGAATGCATTTAGGCAGTTGGTATATCTGGCCGGCCACAAATCGCCTCACGTCTTCATTGCTAGCTCGAACTTCCAACTTCTCCGCTTGTTTAAATTCAACTTCGACTTCGGGTATAAATCGCAAGGTGGCTAGAAGGCGGACATCCTGTCCTGCTTGCAAATCTCGAAGTCTGGCCAGAAATAGGCGGCGAGTGCCGTTGCTGTCTCGACACTCGTCCAGAGCATCGATCACAACATAGACAGTGGGATACTTCGCAACGACCTCTCGGAGGACGCTGAAGATCTCCTCAATCGACGGCTTCGTGCCGCAATCGTGATGCTTCTTGTGCAGTCGTTCTACAGGCTCCGCCGCCGACGGTCGACCCTGCACCAGCTGCTTGACTATGGCTGCCAGCCCTAAACACGCACTGCCCCAAAGTCCGGCTCAGTGACAAGATGAGGTCGGAATGGTCCCCAGAGGCGGCCGCAATCCTCGCGGAGGCAAGGCAAGCCCGTAGGCACTACCAATCCACACTCCTAGAGGAGGACAATCAGACTTGGAAGAAGAAAAAGAACTAGCTGAAGCGAATCCTCCGGTCCAATGCCCGCACAAGATGGAGGAAGCTAGTCGAAAGGCTCACAGAAGAGGGGGAGGAAGAAGAAAAGAGGCACAACAAGGGACTATGGAAGTTATCAAGATGGAGCCGCAGGATTAGCCACCAGGGCCTTGGAGCCACGGTGCCAGCACTGAGAAGAAGCGCAGAGGAAGCGACTACAAAGGTAAACCACCAAAGGGCAGAAATACTAGCCGAAAAGTTCTTCCTAGCTAGCGGACTAGCAGACCTATTAGACATAGACCCAGCATTTAACCCTACAAGGTTCGAGATGGACTATCACGTGTCCCCAGACGAGGTAGGCGAACTTATTCGAAAGCTACCTAATAGCAAAGCCGCTGGGCCAGACGGAATCTAGAATGAAGTATAGAAAGAACTGTGCAAGGAATCTTCTATAAAGGGGAAATTCCAGGCGGACTTAAAGAAACGACTACGGTGGTCCTTCGAAAAGAGCAGAAAAGTGACTACTCACTACCAGGCAGCTACCGCCCAATAGCCCTGGAGAACACGATGGCAAAAGTGGTTGAGAAAATAATTGCGAACAAGATGACTAAGGAAATGGAAGAACGCGGTCTTATGCTATAGAACTAGATGGGGGCGAGAAAACAACGATCTACTCTATCCGCACTCGAACTCCTTACAGGATGTATCTAGACAGCATGGGCGGCGAAACAACTGGTGGTATTTGTGCTAGCGCTGGACCTCGCAGGCGCGTTCGACAATGTCTCCTACAAAAGACTCCTGTGGATACTAAGGAAAAAGGGGTTCCCTAACTAGATTGTACGATACGTAGGGTTATTCCTTAAGGATTGGAGAACAAGGATCAGCTTTGATAACTTCCACAGCGACTAGATAGGGACAGAGACTAGTATCCCCCAGGGATCGACATTGTCCCTAATCCTGTTCCTCTTCTTTATCGCCAACTTGCTAGAGGAATTCCAGGAAGTCAAAGACGGGACGCTAGGGTTCGGATTCGTAGATAACACTAATCTAATCGCTTGGGGAAAAACTGCAGAGGACAACTGCAAAAGACTCACCCTCGCTCACGAAAAATGTTTAGCATAGGCTAAGAGGTTTAGAGCTAACTTCGCCCCTAAGAAGTACTAACTCATCCACTTCACTAAGAGGACAAAAGTGACCGAGGACCCCAAGTCATCTATAACAATTAACAGGAAAGGAACTAAACTAGTAGACTCTATAAGGGTCCTAGGAGTATGGTTAGACCTGAAACTGTTATAGAAAGACTATATCACGGGAGCGGCGGCAAAAGGCGAGGCGGCATTCCAATCCCTAGCCTGGATCACAGCGTCAACGTGGGGTCCCTCTGTACGGAAGTCACGACTTATATACTCCGCGGTTGCAAGGCCAGCAATGACGTATGGGGCTCAGATATGGGCGGTTGGCAAGGACGGTGAAAATGCACCAGTCTCATCTTATAAGCCCCTAGCGACTGTACAGAACAAGTGCCTCTAAAGGACGCTCGGAGCATATAAGAGGGCCCCAGTGGCGGCAATAGAGAGAGAGAGCGACACCCCTCCAATTGACTTGTACATCTCGAGCTTGAGTCTACAATAGGCAATAACTACAGCAAGCCACAAAGTAACACAGGAAATTAGCAAGCGACTACAGACCATATGGGACACGACTTGGGAAGGAACGCGCAAGGAGAGAGGGAGGCCGAGACGACGAATTCCTCGCCCGCACACGCCCGTGGAGGCAGCAAGGAGACGCGGGGAGGAGTTAATCACCACCCGCCAGGACACACCGGGGCGGAACCGACCAAACGAACGCCAAAACCAGACTAGGAGCACTAATAGGGAAATAAAAAAGGAGTACGCTGAGAGATGGGAGAAAAGGTGGAAGCAAGAGGCGAGCAGACCACACAGGTTAGCCCTAACTTGGAAAGAGCCGTGGGCAGACCAGCCTGTACACCTATACGACAAGGTCCCCAAACACCTAGCAACGGCAATCTTCCTGCTAAGATCCAAGGTCCTTGGGCTCAGGGCATGGATAGCAAGGATTGGAGTACCAGGAATACTACCAACGTGCACGTGTGGAAGAAGCAGGCAGACACTCACCCACGTCCTGGCCTTCTGCCCGGAGACGACGAGGGCGAGACGGAAGCTGATTGAAAGAGCCGGAACCACACGAATCGATCGATTACTTGGGAACAAAGAGACGGCCGCGATAGCAGGTCGATGGCTGCTTGACACGAACCTGTTGGAGCAATTCTGGGTGGCCCTGGACACTGAAGACACCAACATGACCAAAGTGGAGGCCATTTGAAAAGCTCCACAAACTGCCAAATTAAAACTCGCGACGCGTGAGACAAGGCAACACAGACAGCCATGGACGGGAACAACCTTGAAGGGAAAGGAGAGGGAGAGATACAGAGGAGTTTAGACTGGCGACCGACGGTCTTTTTGCTCTATTACCATTCACTAGAGAGACATAGTGTTCGTAGACCCAAAAGGGAACCAGGTAGCACTTTAAATTGATTTATAATATAAAGACATGCTACTATACAAAAGCACGACCCTCCTTCTCCTTCTTCCTTCCCAGCCCCAACCCTCTCCCCTACACCCATCCCAGCATTTAACAAGTCCCAAACTCACCCTGGCAACCCGCACCACAGTGATCGCTCGTAGAACCGCACCATCCAGAAGCAGAGCAGCACTCCCCAAACCCACTTCCACCGCAAACGTACCCATTCGCTCCACCAC
>JAFHBW010000168.1:0-54076 GCA_019022765.1 Westerdykella sp. P71 | reverse complement strand
CCTTAGCCCTCGTCTCCCGCCCCCTCCGCACGGAAGTCCTCGCCATCTTCTACTCCCACAACACCTGGCTCCTCAAACTCGAGTACGCCCTCATGTACGACGTCTTCCAGAACTGGATCGTCGGCATCGGCCTCGAGGGCGCCCGGAACCTGCGCGTCGTGCATCTCGCGGTGCGCGGGCGCATGTTTCGACCGGGTCCGAGTCACGGGGGCGTCGGTGTGGGTGTTGGTGTGGGTGTCGGCGGCAGCACCACGGCCGCAGCGCTGCAGAACGGCCTCAACGCCATGCCGACCGGGTGGCCGATCTCCTCGTCGACGTCCATGGCCGTGGCGAACGCGACGCTGTCGATTGCCAATATGGGCCTTGCGGTCGCGCAACTGCCTGCTCCTCCTCCGCCGCCGCCACCACCACCAGCTCCGGCGCAGGGAACCCGCAACCGCGATCGCGATCGCAACGAGCCCGCGTACCAGCCTCCGGACGGGGAAGCCACGTTCGCGATCGACCTGAGCGAGAAGTTCGAGAGCGGGAAGGTGGATGTGTTGCGGAACGATGGGACGGTCGAAGCGGGCGAGGTCGCGAGGATGTATCTGGGCGCGTTGGTGAGGGGGTTGTGGGAGGGGAGGAGGACGGGCGAGGTCACGGGCCAGGATTGGGTGGGTGTTGTGGATGCGTTTTTGGAGTTTGTCGGGTGGCGGTGATGAGGATGGGATGAGGAGAGGGAGTCTGAGGGGGGAGGTGGAATGTCGATTTGGGAATGACGGAGGAGGAACGGGCGGGTTGGCGAGTTTCCACGATCGAAGGAAAAGGAGAAAGAAGAATGAGAGAAGAACGAGATGTCGAATGGAATGAATGGATTGGCGCAAATAGGCTGTCTCAGACGGACGGTTTCCGGGCGTTTACTACGGACAGGCAACGGCGCACTTTGGTCAGGCACAGGCACAACGCCGTTACGAACATGGCGTTTACGAAGCGTTCGAGCATACGTCCTCAGAGGCAGGCATACAGGGCGTTCACAACTGGGAATCTCGGGCTAAGAACCATTACATACCTGCTACGGTTCAATCATAGACGAAAAGACGAAAGGACGAAAGGACACTGCCGGCGGGATTTGCACGCCTGTGTAATAGTTACACCCAGGGTAGGTGGCTCAATGATATGATATGATATGATACGATATGATATTCATTCCCCGTGCCAACTATAGCGCTCAAACCCCATCCCCCCAATCCCACAAATCCCCCATCCCACCTACCTCCCCACCAACTGCGCCCTCCACTCCGGATCCACCTTACTCTGCTTGAAGAAGCTCTTCCCCTTCAACCACTGCCGGTACGCCTTATACCTCTTCTTCGCCCTATCCTCCTCGCGGACATCGAGGGGATTCTCCTCGACGTGCAGATACGCCTCGAACTCCTCGATATCCTCCGGCGGGACGGAGAACTTCTCCCGCGCTTCGCCGGCACCGTTGCCAGCGGTCGTGGGCCGGGAATGCGGATGCGGATGCGGAAACGGCTCGGAGAAGGAGATGGACGACGAGTGCGCGAAGTGCGGGTGCGAATGGCCGTGCGGGAACGCGTGCTCTGCGGGATGCGCAAAGGGCGTCGTCACGGTGGTCGTGGTGGCCGACAGGAGGGAGAAGGGGATACTCGCGACGGAGGCGCGACGGGAGCGCATGTCCGCGTCGATGCGGCCCAGGCCCAGGCCCTCGAAGGGCTGCAGGGCGGGTGGCTCTTTCTCTGGGGGTATCGGTGGAGCTGGGGCTGGGGCGAGAGCGAGGCCGGGCTGTGGCTGTGGCTCCTCCTCGCCCATGTTCAGGTACTCGTAGTATTCCAGGGCGCTGGGGTCGTCGAAGGAGGGGGTCTCGCTGCTGACTACGAGGGGGAGGTTGAGGGGATGCTCGATGTAGCGTTTGTATTCGTCGTGCTCGCCTAGTGAGACGGACGGATTGAGGCTGTTCTCGTAGAACTGCTGGAGCGTCCATTGGTTCATGAGGGTCTTGTCTGCAGGGACAAAGTTGCTCGGGGTGCCGGAACCAAAGCCAGTGGCCGACGAGGTCGTGAGGGACGGATATGTAGGCCGTGGTTTGGGTGCTGAGAGGGGGAGTTCGGTTTTGAAATGCGATTCGCGGAGGATCGAGTGCGTGGCTGGAGAATCGTAATCGGTGGGTGGGGGGCGATGGGGTGCTATGCTGGGGGGACGAGAATCCGTTTCGCTGGAGGGGTCGACAATGGTGACCCCTTTTCTCTTAGGCCCTTTCTTGGGTGAGATCTGGTCATGTCGGTTCCTGCGTACGATGAAGGGCGAGAAGTCTTCCGGGTGCGGTGGGATTGTTCTGTCGGGCCGCTGAGGGCCTGACTTGTCGTTCAAACGATAGGCGAAAACTTTGAGGAAGGATGATAAAGCGAGAGGACGGTAGTACTCCAGCCAGTAGTCGTCGTGGCGCGCAACGTCTTCGTGGGTAAGCTTCTTCAGAGCCCATGGGCCGGTGAGCGGAGGGATAACACGCTTTTCAAGATGCTCTGCAGTGAACCAGCTGATATAGTTACGTCCGGGTTTGCTTAATACCAGGCGCGGGTTCTCGTGATGAAGGTAATAATCCGTCGGAAGATCCCAGAGCATGGGCTGGCCTTGCGTGTAGATGTAGTTGCCCAAGAAGAGATTATATGCCTCTTGGCGCTGAGAATCGAGAAACGAGTTGTGATAATATCGCTTGAAGCTCTCCATCATGTCTCTGGAACTGCTCTGCCAATGGTTGAGCTTCCGGTATGTGGCCATGGTGTTAACCAAATGTGAACCTCCATACTGGATTGCAATCTGATCACCATGGTCATGGAACATACGGGTAAAGATCTCAATGCAATCAGTATCGTATTCCACCGTCTTCCCAGAGATGACACCCAGAGCCTGGAGCTGGCGGCCAAGTGCCCGCTTTCCTATCACAAATTGTGCCGCATTGGTCCGGTCAAGGCAATCGATACAATTGGTTCTGGCGACCCCGTTCTGCACACGAGGAGTATCGAGATGAGTCTCCCCGTTATGGAAGAAACCGGTCACCCTGATGACTTTCTCGGCGATTTGTTCAAGCGTCCCTATAACATCCTGGCCACGAGTTTTGGACGCTCTTGACATATCGAACGCTTCGTATATGATCTTGTGGTTCTGCGGCAGCGACTGGTTGAGATAGTTAAGTGCGTTCTTGTACTCATGCAGCAATTTTGACTCTCTTGGTATGCGTTCGCGAGCCTTGACAAGATTCAAAACGTAGACGGGAGAACCATATCTTTTGAACAGATTGTCGAAGTGAAGAGCCGCAGGGGTGTAGAACGGATCGACGAGATTGAGATCAATATCCGGCTTGGGTGTCACACCAGTATTGTCCTGGGTCCAATATAATGGGATGCTTCCACGGTGCTGGACGTAGGATGTATAATTTGGGCTCGTGTACAGCCGCGGACCAGCAGCATGGAACGAAGTATTCAGCATATCCGACACAATCTGTTCCGTCTCAACATCGTTCGCAACGTAGCCGAGATCGTTGGTTCCACGCTTGAGAAAACGCGCTCCAGCGAAGAATCGCGATCGTCTTGCGATAATCGTGATATAGACTCTGCGCCCATAGATATCCAGAGAGGACTGATCGATATAGCCATGGATTATTGGGTGACACCAATCGTACACATTCTTGAGGGCATCTCGGGCAGGATCCAGGAGGTAGTGGTTCCAGACAAACATATCTTGAAAGTCCGGCTCGGGATTGATCCGTCCCTCGTTCAGTGCTGTTCGCTCAAACATGATATTTTGCTGAAGACTGCGAGTTATGTTGTACGAATAACTGAAGTAGAACGAGCGGGTAAGGTCCAGGTTGTTGAGGATGCTCAAGAAGCGTGCCTCCTCCGGGTTCCTATCTTTCTGGAAACGGGATGTCGATCCAGTGGTAAGCGGTATCAGTTCAGTCCCGTCTACTTGATAGACATAATGACCCCCGATCATCGCAACCTGCGCTCTCTTAGTGACGAGCACCATGTAGTATGCCTCCGTGAAGCGTATGAAGCCTAGCACGCCCCATGCGCTACATTTGAGTTTCATGCCCCCAGTGCCTTTGTTGCCATCGTCAATAGCGTTCAGCAGCTGGTTCATCTCCCGTTTACTGTAAATGATGTCGTCCTCGAAGATATTCAGATGTCCAGGTGGCGATGTGCGATCAATTTTCAGGACACGATAATGCTTGTCCATGATGTCCGCCCCGACGAGGTAGAACCGCGTACTGGTTTCGTAAAGCGAGAACTTGTGCATCCTGTTAATCACCTCTTCCCCGCCCTTCTGTACAGTATCAACGGTGCTCCTTTGCATCGTGGGTGGGCTTCCAGATCTAGGGTAAGACACTAGGACCGCTGGATCTTCCTCCTCTCCGCCAAATTTCGCGGGCTCGGTGTCACCACGTTGCATACCAGGCGCCTTTCCAAGGTCTGCTTCTGGCTTGAAGTCACTCGTAGGCAGCTCGCCCGCGTCTGCCGGCGTCAGCGGCGAATCTGCTGTGCTTTCACTGCCTCCATCAGGAAAGCTGGACTCTGTGACCGTTGAAGATGGCGCCGGAGAGTCCGTTTGCTCTTGGCTCTGAGATTCCGACCTGGGGGCCTCCATTTTGCTACACCTAAGTCCAGGCTAGTACCCGTTTGCGATGGTGACTTGGCCTGAAGTTACACCGTCAACGTCCATAAATTAGCAGGATTCAGGTATGGTTCCAGCCACGTCTTCCAATCATCGCGAGCTCTGCATGGAACATTGGGGAGACTGTATCAAGGACATTTAGTGAAACCTCAGCTGTGAGTGATGAGTGTTGGTCAACATGCAGACATCCTTGGCGGACGTCAACTTTGTCTGCTTACTAATCGTCCTCAACGAAGTTGAACACGTGACCTGTGTATTACCTCCAACCTTGGAAGGTCGATGGCTTTTAATTAGGTTTGTTTATAGTTGTTTAGACAAGTGTATAGTTATAAATTGGGATAAAGTGATATCAGCCATGAAAATCATAACATGAATTCGAATTGGTTCCGTCCAGCCCTCGTCAACCCCCCTTCCTCAAGTGGCACAGACGCATAATCATTACTTCCTCCTTCCCTTCTTTTCTGGTTCTGTTTCTGAAGTACAATCCTCAATACGACAGCCAGGATGCATACCAAGAACATGAACGCGGCACATATAGCCATACCCTCGAAATACCAAGGACGGTCTTCCTTCGGAAATATGCTGGTGCCGACAAGCGGTCCCGTTTGGCCGATAATGTTGAGGATGGCCATCCCGGTTCCCTTCTTACTATCGCTTTCCTGGTTGTTAATGGTCCAGGTAATAATGATGGTGACGGCTGAAAAGAAGCCGGCTGTCGCGAAATACAGTGCCACGTAGCGGATGGTCGTTTGCGGCATCTTATAGTATCCCGTGATAGCGAGAATTGAGTAGCCCATACAAGCTAGCAGTGAATGGAAAATCAATGGGATAGAGCGTGAGCGGTGTCGATCAGAGAGGTACGCGGTTGAGATGACTACGACAAAGGCGAAGAGGAAGGGTGGCGCCGAGAGCGCCTGTGCGTGGATCGAGGAGTATCCCATCTCCTTAATGATCGTGGGCATAAATACGGGCATGGAGCTGAAGGCTACGTTGCAGCTAAAGAACATGAACTGCAATGGTGTCAGAGAGTGGAACGTGATGACCAAGATAACTAACCGCAGTAAGGTATGACTTTGGGTCCCTGAGCGTCTGAAGGACCTCACTGAGATTGACACCCCTAGGGGTCTGAGACGCGTGGTTCAGCTTTTCTCGCTCATATTGCTCTTCAGCCTCCTCGCGTTCTTGTCTTAGCCTCAGGACTGCTACCTCTTTCTCTCTTGAGGTCAACCATCTTGCAGTCCCGGGTCCGTCAGGTACGAAGCTCCAAGCCCAGACAGCGACAACGACACTTGGAAACCCTTCCAACAAGAACAGCAGCCTCCACGGCCTGATTGGCCCGTGTTCTCCAAGTTTCGTGATTAGCCACGCCAAAGCGCCCGCGAAGGACGCGGAGAGAGGACTTGCAGATATGAACAGTCCGGTTCTAAAGGCGAGTTCATTTCGCCTGAAGAAAAAGGACAGATAGAATGGGACACCAGGACCAAAAGCTGCCTCACCTATTCCCAAGAGGGCACGAAGCAATAGCAGCATAGGAAACGATATTGCTATGGCCTGTACCGATGCAATAATACCCCATGAGAGGATACAAATTGTAATGTATATGTGTGCGGGAACGACTCGATACCTACGAACCTTGTGTCAGCGCTCCACTGATTCCTTCTGGGAGGCGTGAATCGCCATACGCTTCGGGGTACTTGCATGAGAGTCATCCATTCGAAGGCGATATACGTGATGTAGAATGCCCAGAGCAACCATTTGAACTGCTTGGAGCTCAGGTTGAGGTCTTCGCTGAGGCCAGCTATACGTGCATTGCCAATGTCTGCAATATGGGGTCAGCCATACTGACTATAAGTGTAGCCAGACGTGTCCTTGTATTCTTGTCCTTCAGTCGTAACAAGGGTTGCTCACTCGATCGATCCAAGAAGCTCAGCATATACAGCAGAGCCATGAACCCCACCAATCGCCTATCCAGCTTCCTCCGCACAGAGCGATCCTCATCCGGAGTGTAAAGTTCATAGCTTCGTATTGAGCTCGCGGAAAGCCTTCGTGGGATCAGCCCTGGGCTGCCATCCTCCTCCTCGTCATCTTCCCTAATGCCGTCATTCCTCCTTGAACCGGCCGAGAGGGGACGCAGTTCGTAGACATCTTTATCCTCCAACAATGGTGGGGAGCCGTCCGAAAAGGCATCTGGGGATGCAGAGTGTCTAGTGCCTCCGATAATAGCGCGTTTCGAAACGGCCTTGGGAGAAGGACCGGTTGCTTCGCCTTTGGTTTCGAATTGGACCCGCATGTTGAGAGCCTCGTTCTACGTCCTCCCGGGCTAGGCTTCGAGAATAGACATTTGAGCGCATCTGTGGATCTAGTTGGCATGTATCAAGGTACCATGGTAATGGGAAGGCTGATGATGTAGGAGCCCCGCCTGCAGCTGAACCAACAGCTCCAAAGTAGGGATGGTCCGTGCACGCGTGCATAACTTCCCCAGGCCTCACATAAACTGTAGCTACCATACATACATGTTGCAATTGATCAGGCAGCCAAAAGCGGGTGCATAATTTCAGTAGATGGCCTGAATAATGAGCTGGAATCGCCTCAAGGGGGTTGTCCAAGCCTCTCCGGTCATAGGTTAATTAGTGGCTTCCCTTTCTCAACTCTACCATGCGATCCCTCGTTGTCCATCGTGCTCGAGCAGCCGGAGTTTATCGTATGACCTAGGACAAAGGTCGTAAGTGATGGTGTACAAGGGTGATGGCACCAGTCAGCTAACGAAAGGTAGAGGAAAGGAGAGAATCATGTATATTTCCGCACCAATTTGAACAAGCGCCTTCCCACACAGCAGACAGCTCCTACGCTCAACATCAGAATTGAAAGATGCTGGATCATATTTTCCCCTTAAAATCTTTTAATGAATGTCCAACAAACTCGGATTCTTGATCAAAATCTTCTCATTACTTCTTACGTTTTTAGGACCTAGTATCCTCTTTAATTCGAGATTAGGGAGTATGATACCTTCTCCCAATTGTTTGCTGGTAGTGAGGCGTTTCATTGCACGCGGTTATTTCCATTGGATGTTCGGAAGTTGCGGTTTACGTTGTTGATCTTGAGCTGGATGGCTATGAGGCAGAGTACACTGATTATGAAGACGCCTACCGCGGTGGGAACGAAGTAGATCGCCTCGACGTGGAACTCGGTCATCCCCCATATATCCTGTGACAGAATCAGAGATCCCATGCTTGTATAAAATGTAGACACACTTACAGCGACGAAACTAACAGGTGTCAATAAAAACATGATGTACGTCAGCTGAGCCATGTTGATGTTCGTCTTCGCGCTCGAGACTGCGAATTCCTGCTGAACGCATTAGCTCAAAGAAATAAGGGTTTGGCGGCATGAAAGTACCAAGTCCAGCAAGTTCCGCAGTCGCTCGACCAGAATATCTAACTGCGATATGTACGCATCCAGGTCATCGCCTAGCTCCTCTTGAAGTTCGCGGAACACTTCGTTCATCAGGATCTCCGTCCGAATCCCCTCCTCAACTAGCCAAGGTTATTATAAGACCATTCTTACTGTGGCAGAACATACTACTGCGCTCTAATACCTTCCCTTCAGCTGCTGCTGAATCCTGACGAGCCTGCAGGTCTTCCTTAAGCGCTTTGGGAATCAGTAAAGACGCATCGATAATCGAGTACTGCGTTACGATCACCAACTTACCATACAAACGGGAATCCGCAAATCTCATCAGCTTACTCTGGACTACACAGTGAAATATCATATGTTCTTTCACAATCGGTATTTCTGTCATGCTTTGATATAGACCTCTAGCCTGTTGCAGAGGAGATATTACTCCAGTCTGGTCTATGTTCTCCTATTGATGTGGTCAACGCTTAGAATGGGACCAAACAGTCTTCACGAAGCGCGGTTCGGTTTTGTCGTTCCATTGTCAGCGCTATAACGTAGAAGCACTCGGGACCCTAGGGTATCGGGTGCTAAATGGAAATGCTGGTACTCACATGACGGTGTAAGAGCTCCAAATATTGATCGGTGACAGTGTTCCAATCGTCGAAAAGTGTGTCCAGGTCGTAGAAGATATTTGCTGGACACAATTGGAGTCGATCAAAGTGGCCCAAATCAGGAACACCGCTCTTCGCATGTTGGAACTGATAATAGGATAGTAGGCGATCCTTCAAGTCTGTGATAGCGGGACAGTGGAAGAACAGGGTAATTACGCTTTTCGTTTTCGGAACATTGCGGAGATGCACGCTATGGCCCACCCAAACAGCGACTCTGGTGTGTATTTTTGCCTTCTCTAGAAGACATTAGTAAATATACTCAATTCCATACATATCACTCACCGTAAGGACTTCGCGTCTCTTCTAGGCCTAGCATATGGCAACCTCTCGCGTGTCCATCATTGCCACGATAGTTCATCGTTGCATATATATCGGGAATACTCGTTAATGGGTAAGGTCTTGATTGTTACAGAATAGGATAACATACTTGAGGGCACCTTCACGTCGGAATGCCGAAGAAACCGCGGAAAACGAGGTTTGTCAGAATGGGTTAGCTGATCTAAGATAAACAACGGAAACTGATGAGACACCCGCCCTTCTTCAACTATCTGACGCCTGAGGGAGGCGACGAAGCGCCGTCCTGGCCCCTGGATGGCTCTGAATCTGTGTTACAAAATTAACTCGAAACGTATGCAGGATGGACTAACATAATAAGGGGACCTTCGGAATTTTGAATCTCTTCACCTTCCAGGAATTCTAGGCGATTGTGATCCGAGTCAGCGGAACCGTTCACGCGGATATCTAGGCTGGCTAGACCGTTCATGTCCTTGTATATGATGGTAGCGACGGTATCAGACTTGGAGTCCGGGTACTGATTTCGCTTTTTGAGCTGAGAGCGAGCAGGCATGCTGATATATGTATTCCCGTTTTCCTAGCAAACGGCAAAGAAGACAATGTTTGAAGGGGCGTAAAACTACATGCCAAAGTGAAATCGACGGCCCCATATCTATTGGAAGTAGGCGAACACTATCTCCCCATATGGGGTGAGAAAATGTTTTGTGCGACCTTCACATCCTTATGGGGTGCACAGGATACAGTGTCCAAGGGTTAGCGCAATACCACTCATAGTCCAGGAATACCATTCGATCGATGCTTTCCATTAATCGCCCAACTGTTGTCATACCCCCCCCTTTCACACCAGTCCAACCAAGTCTCAGCTCGCCTAAGGTCTGGATTGCAGATAACGGCAACTGTGTCACGTAAAGTAGCCAGCCTGAGGGTCAATTGATCGTGGGCTGCAAACTCCGTATTTCTACGCGAGGTTCAGCTGTCGAAATGATGTTGTGGTGTGATTCCCAGGTGGACAAATAGTCGAGATACGGCGCCCATCCGACTATACAATCGTATGCTGGTAAAAGAGGGCTTGGAGATTCGAACCGTAAATCTGTCTGGTGGCTCCTGGAATTAACCAGACAGAGAAGTGAGAGTGATTGCTTCGTAAAAGACTATACTCCCTCAAATTGCCGGCTTTACTGGTTCCAAACTGATATAAACACGTTAAGAGGGCTAGTTTTAGCGCAATACTTGTATAAAAAGAGACAAGAAACGCTGGCAAAATCCTGTAGATGTCTTAGCACTATAACTCGCACGCAACCAAGTTGATTAGTTACAGGCTCTTGTATATCTTCCAGAGCCCACTCTTCTAAATGAATCATCCTGTTCTTGTCCTATTTTGCCACATGGCGGAGCCCTAAGTGAGGCCTTGGGCGGCGCAGATCACAAAGGCACCCACACGAAGGGAAAGGATTACGCTTGTATCCCTTCATTCGAGTACTGATTGCTTCTTCGTAGTCGGTCAACAACGAATGATCGACCTTTTTGTCGAGCTTTTGCAAACTCCGGAGTTTATTTCGGTAAAAGCCGTGTCGCTGGAGTCCGAGTGGACAGAGACTGGACCCGAGCAGTATCGACATCCGTCATTGGAGAAGTTTCTAGACAAGGCAAGGGACTGATTGCACAGGCTATTGGCTTTTTTTTCACCTGCAAATAGTCAATCTACTGGCCCAACTACTACGACGATTTCCACAGTCTTGACAAATTCAAGTCGGACTTCCAGCAGAAATTCGGGCACCCACCATACGCGAGCCCGTTTATGACGAGACGATGGTGAGTCCGCTTCACAACAGCATAACGGTGTCTTTTTCTGATAAACGCCAAAAGAAGCCTTGCGGACCATATTTCAGAAGAGCAAAGAAACCAAGGCTATTTGGAGCTCGAAATCTATTACTCATGGGTAGCTGAGCACATTTTGAAAGTTGGCACGGAAAACAACATGATCGTTCTACCCCTCGGTTGACCAGGTGCAAATTACCGGGACATTGTCCCACCTTCGGGAGGGTAAGTGTTGAACTCCAAAGGAGTCGCTTTCACAGCCTCAATAACTGGAATGATCTCAGCGGGGACTTCTCGACCTCAGCGTATGATCCCATCGACTTTTGTACCGTCCTTGGACTCCCACAGCTTGTGATCCCTAGTAAGTTTGCAATTGCTTCAACTTGCTGCGTGACTAATATCGCCAGTCGGGCAAAATCCGTACGAGTCCCGGGTGACGAAACGGACGGAATACGCACCCATTGTCGCAACGTTGGCTGGTCCAAGAGGTAAGCAAGTTTTTTTACCTACCTGTATTCAACTGCTAAGCCTTTGCAGGGAGCGACCTATCTCTTCTTCAATTGGCAACCTCTGCGCTTCGGCAGGGCGGATGGGCTCACGAGGTTCTTTCTGGGCCCAACGCATTCCATCCTGGCGACAATGAGAGACACGTTGCAGATTTCAAGTTCTCCTCCAATGTTTCCTAGGCGCCGGGTTTCCAAACAAGTCCAGGGGCAATTTTTAAGCCCATCCCCAAAGGGTGTATTAACGAGTTCCAAAGGAAATCCCCACAACGGGCTCCGTATTGTAGAGCGGAAATGAGGAGGTTATATGGATTTAGGGATTTAATTACTAAGAAAAAGTTAGCATCAAGCATGCCGTACGCATTCAGTTACACTTTCGCTTTCCAAATTTACATACGTAAGTTGTCCTGAATCCGCGTATGTTAAGGGAGGGGCATAGAATGAGCCGGTGATATTCTAGTGAAGCAGGCTAGCGGGGGAAGAGCCCATAACATATTCACAGGATAAACATTGCCACGTTTTTGGTCGGATTCGTTCAGTCGTAAATTTCAGAACCGAGGAAGTATTAATCGGAACAGCCCGGGAAGGGGCAGACCTAGACAGTAAGAAAGAATGGAGGCGATTCTGTGTCTGAACCGGTCACTCAAAGGCCTGGGCTTCCAGCCAAAAGACCCTCTTATATATACTAGTTGCAAGTATATTAGGTTTTCTGGATGGGTATCAATTCCGACCTTCGAGCTTCGTGCGGTTAGTCATAGTGGTATATATGCGTAGTCCTATTTCTCTAGTAAGCGGGAGCGGAGGCAATGTTAAAAAGGGAGAGAAAGTCGAATACCAGCGCGAAATCGACAGCCCCATATACTTTGGAAGTAGAAGAATACTATCTCTCCACATGGGGTGAGGTGACAACTGTACGAGCTTCACATCATTGTGGGATGAACAAAATGCCATGGTTCCAAGCGTTAGTGAACCTCCACCCATACTCAGAAATCCCGTCTGGTTGAGGCTTTGCCGTGCATGACCGAACTGCTGCCATATTCCCGTTCACACCAGTCCACACATGGCGATCCAGTCCACACTGGAAGATCGATCGAAGTAGCCCAAAACATAATCAATTGTATTTACATATTCTTACAATACTGCCTCCTTATGACGAGCCCTGTTGCTGGACAGGCTCAATCACGATATTGTCGATCAGGCGGACTGCAATCTGTCCACCACCAACGCCTAGGTCCTCGTCCTCCCGAGGTTCCTCGAGGGGAAGCATCTTGACAGCTCCGCTCAGAATGGCGCCTTTCGATTCGTCCACTTCGGCTATCTCTTCCAGGGTTTCCGGATCAGCTAAGCTGATATAGTCCACTTCGAATAAGGCTCTCTGGTTTGGCGGTAGTTCTTCCTGTGCAAGCTTTACACTGTTGGCATGGTCGTGAGCGGCCCACAAAATATCATCCCGCTTCCTCTTTCCCTCTTTGAACTGTGCCTCCGCTTTCCTAAGAGCCTGATTGAGCACAATGCCCACTGACCGACGTCGAGCTCCCAGATAAACATTGCGTGAAGACAGAGCCAGGCCGTCGCTTTCCCGCTGCGTAGGGCCTATCTTGACCTCCGTGTCCAAATGAAACTCTTTTACAAGGGTCTTGATAACGACAGTCTGTTGTATATCCTTCTGGCCGAAGTATACCCGGTCTGGTGTGCAGATATTGAACAGCTTCATACAAACAGTGGCCACTCCCCTGAAGAAGACCGGCCTTGACTTTCCTTCCAGAAGTTGGCCCAAGGGACGCATTTCGATAAAGGATCCTGTTCCAGGGATGTTGCTATCCGGGGGTAAGATAGGGTACATCGTCTTCGTACTTGGTGCAAAGACTGCAGACACTCGTCCGCCTCCGGATGCGGCCAGCTCTTCATCCAGATTTTGAATCATTCGCATATCAGCCTCCCATGTCTTGGGGTAAGAATCCAGGTCCTCATTGACACCGAACTGGGTAGGATTCACATATATCGACACAAAGACGTCCGTGTTTTCAGCAGCGGCTTTTCGAATCAATGATAGATGGCCCTCGTGCAGTGCACCCATCGTGGGGACCAGGCCCACTGTGCGGTTGGTGAAGAGAAGATTTTTGCGGTATTTCCGTAGGGGAGCAACATCATGGAAGACCTCGGTATTCAACCGAAGGGATTGTGAGAATTGGCGTGTAGGAGCAAGAAATCCAATGTTATGACCGTTTCTTTGGAGATGTGCCGTCTGTGGACGCGCTGTTGATGCCTGCAGACGGGCTAGCCTGCCAACATGACCGCGCAGAGAGCCCTTCATAGCTTCTCAAGGTCCGTCAGAAAGGGGGATGTTTAGGAGAAGTCAGGGAGATGCGAAACTGCGATCATGGGAAAGCCACCAACATTGTAGCTATGGCAATGGCCATTCAGAAAGCTCGGTGTCAGTGTAAGTCACGTGCCGAGGTTGTCACTGGCGCACGGACCCATCAAAAATCGGAGATCGGCACCGCCACAATTTGCGGGGCCACGAGCCACATGGCTTCTTAGTCAGCATCTTATCGAAGGCTAGCAGGGATAATAATTTCTGGAAAAGTTCCAGACAACATTGAGAAGAGGATCAGAGGCTGTTTTACCAGAAATTTCTGAAGAAGCAAAATGGCGGACGATGGCATGCTCCTCAATTTTTCGATCCCAGACAGCGGCATTCTGAACAAACCGAAGTTTAAGGGAGGAACATGGAAAGACAGGTTGACAGCGAAGAAAGCCGCCGCGAACTGGCATGCGAAAGCGAGCGGACGTCTGAACGGAGAGGCACCAGCGAAATCGAAGTCTTCGACGAACGCGAACCATACGGAGCTCGGAGAAAGAGCGCCACGGCCTCCAGAAACCGCGGATTTCGAGAGGCAGGCCAAAAGAGCGAGGCATAGCGGAGACTTCAGGCCCAGCAACGGAAAGCCTGAGGGAAATGGAGATTTCAGGCCTCATACAAACGCAGATGTCACGAAGAAACCAGGGGAGAAACCGAAAGGGGGTAACAGGCAAATCATCTCATCGCTGTTCTCGTATAATCCCACGTCTACCACGCAGTCTCTGCCGAAGGAGGAACCAGTGCACGATGCCCCAGTCGAGCCGTCAAACGCGCCTCTCACAAGCGAGCTCGATACCTTCACCTCTCTCGGCATATCGCCCACGCTAGCGACGCACCTACTGAACAAGATGGACTTGAAAGCGCCTACGGCCATTCAGAAGGCTGCGGTCTCACAATTGCTCAAAGAAGACTCGGATGCGTTCATACAGGCCGAAACTGGTTCTGGAAAAACCTTGGCATATCTGCTACCTATCGTCCAGAAGCTTATGGACCTTTCTGCCAACATGAAGAAGCGGAAGGTAGATGAGTCTGTGCAGAGGAATTCCGGTCTATTCGCCATAATATTAGCGCCCACTCGCGAACTGAGCAAGCAAATTGCAATGGTTTTGGAGAATCTGTTACGGTGTGCTCATTGGTTAGTCGCCGGGACTGTGATCGGTGGAGAGAAAAAGAAGTCAGAAAAGGCCAGGCTACGGAAGGGTCTGAATATCCTGGTCGCCACGCCCGGTCGACTCGCGGATCATTTGGAACATACACAAGCCCTCGATGTGAGCAATGTGCGGTGGCTGGTTCTTGACGAAGGTGATCGGTTGATGGAACTTGGATTCGAGGACGAGATTCAGAAGATTGTGAGCAACCTCAACTTACGCATGCGGGCAAAGAAAGATGCAAAATTACAGATACCGGGGCTCCCAGAAAGGAGAACCACGATTCTCTGTTCAGCTACCATGAAGATGGATGTCGAGCGCCTTGGGCAAATCAGCTTGAAGGATGCAGTACATATCAAGAGCGATCCTCAAGAGGGCGACAGCGAGGAAACTGGCGGTAATGATGACCAGGCATTCCATGCACCAGCTCAACTCAAACAATCTTTCGCGGTTGTAGCTCCCAAGCTGCGCCTGGTATCGTTGATCAGTTTCCTGAAGCGTGCTTTTGCACGTAAAGGCTCTGTCATGAAGGCGATCATCTTCATCTCCTGCGCCGATTCTGTGGACTTTCACTTCGACATATTCACCAACCAACTCGAAGAATCCGAGGAAAAAGCCGAAGCCAAAGACGAAGAGTCCCAAGAGGCATCGCCGAAGAAGAAGGCAAAAGACGCAAAAGCGGCTCTCCAAGCCGACCCCACCAAGCTCACAGTCACGTATGCCGAATCCCCCATCCTCTCACCAAAAACTCACTCAGTAACCGCCTACCGCCTTCACGGCTCCCTTCCCCAATCCCTCCGCACTTCCACACTGGCACAGTTCACCAGGAACAAGGAGCCGAGCGTCCTTTTCGCTACAGATGTTGCTTCCCGTGGTCTGGATCTCCCCAACGTTGACCTCGTCGTGGAATTCGACCCTGCTTTCGCCCGTGAAGACCATCTCCATCGCATAGGACGTACCGCGCGTGCCGGTCGCGACGGCCGCGCCTGCATCTTCCTCATGCCTGGCTGCGAGGAGGGATACGTTGAGATCCTCAAGTCCGACCGCAAAGACGGCGAGTCTGCCGTGCACATAGCCCGTCAAGATGCCGACGAGATTCTGAAAAAGGGACTCATCACTTCGGGTGTCGCGAAAGACAAGACGGCATACATGGATAAGGCTACAGATCTGCAGTTGCAGGTGGAGCGGTGGACATTGGCTTCACCCGCGAGATTGGAGAGCGCCAGACGCGCCTATCAGAGCCATGTTAGAGCGTATGCGACGCACGTGGCGGCAGAGAGGGGGTATTTTGATATCAAGCAGTTGCATCTAGGACACTTGGCGAAGGCGTTTGCGCTGAGGGAGAGGCCAAGTGGGATGAAGGTTCCCGGACTGAGGACGGGAGCTGGGAGAGAGAATGGGAAGGGGGCTGCGAGGGTCAGGGGTAAGGAGAAGAAGTCGGGTGGTGATGGCAAGGCGGACGCTCCAGAGGTTGATCCAAGCGAAGAGGCGGCGAAGATGAGGAAGGCAGTCAGGGCGAGGGAGAAGTTTATGCGCCATGCGGGTATGGCGGATGAGTTCAATCTGGGGTGAGGTGCGTATATGTTCAGTTTACCAGCATATGAAGACGCTGGAGACGTTGTTGTTCCAGATACCCAAGCAAAAGTTCAAGATATCATTCAAATCATTCGTTATTCATAAGTCCACCCCGCATTTCACGACAATCAAGAAACGGCTCAACATCTCAATCCTCCTCCTCCCCATCCCCATCCCCATCCCTCCTCCTAGCCTTCTCAACCGCATCCTCCCAGCTTGTCCCCCACGCCCACGCCCCCTCCACCACAGTAATCAACCCACTCCCAACCACACAACCCACCCACAACCCCCTCAACTCCATCGCCGGCCCCCCAAAACACAACCACAGCGCCAGAGGCACCGCCACAAGATAATACACCACCAAATTCACCCACCCACCGATCTTCTGACCCCCTAAACCCCGCAACACGGCATTCACAAGCGCGGTACTCGCATCGCAGACCTGGAACGCCGCAAGCACGGGCATCGTCGCCGCCGCGATCCGCACAACTTCGGGATCCGTCGAGAAGGCGCGCGGCAACACGTCGCTGAGCCCGCCAATCACCAGCGCATCCACGACGCCCATGACGCCGAAGACCAGCACATACGTCGCCGTCGCCGTCCTCGCGGCCCTGAGCGCCCCCGCACCGACCAAGTTGCCGAGCCGCGTGCTCACGGCGACGGACACGGAGAAGGGGATGTGGAACATGACGACGCAGGTAGTCATGACGACGGACTGAGCCGCCAGGTGCGCAGTGGACAGGAACGAGGTGGAGAACGTGAGGATATCGAAGGCGAGCCATTCCGCCTCGACCATGATGATACCCGGCAGCGCGAGCGCGATCATGGGAGTCCAGTTGCGGAGCGCGAGACGGGAGAATCCGGTCCAGCATTCTAGCGAGGAAGGGTAGACGAAGTAGACGACGAGGAAGAGGAAGACGGGGAGTAAGGTGTTGGATAGCACGGTTGCGAGGGCCGCGCCGGAGAGGTGCCAGTGCCAGACGAAGACGAAGAGGTAGTTGAAGAGGATGTTTAAGGGGGTAGAGAGGAGGAGGACGAGCAGGCTCGCGTTGAAGAGGCCCTGGGCTTGCACGAAGCGTTTGCCCGCTTCGAAGATGGCGTAGCCGGGCGTGCTAAAAAGCAAGATACGCAAGTAGGTTCCAGCCATATAGGCGAGGTCTTTTTCGGGGACGAGGGCGGCGAGTATGGGACCCGAGAAGGTCCAGAGGAGGCCGATGGGGAGGGTGACAAGGAGCATGAGGAGGATCATGCGTTGGAGATGGAGGCCGACTTGTTCTTTGCGGCCGGAGCCATAGGCTTGGGCGCAGAGAGTGTCCAGGGAGGTCGCTAGGCCCTCGTAGATTGCGTATCCTGTAATGTTGGCCGTCATGGTGGCTAGAGAGACTGCTCCGAGTTCATCGGTTCCTATGTGGCCGACAACGAAGATGGTGACGAGGCTGAAGCTGTATTGCAGCAGATAGGTGATTGTCAACGGTACGGAGTACTGAAAAAGGAGTCTTGCCTCCTCTTTGGCGGTGGTTGCTATCGTTTCTTCATTCTCTCCCAGAATGGCTTCGAGCTCAGTGACATCGGCAATCGTCCCATAGTGCGTTGACTTGGTCGCGTCGAAGGCCGATATAAGCGGGCTAGCTGTGAATGAGAAGCGACGAGGTCCTTCGGGCGCATCCATCGTTCCCAGGGCCAGGCGGATTCGGTTCGGTGAATCGATTTTCCTTCCTTCAAATATATCACCGACGTATCATGGTAATGGTGTTGCTGTACCACCTTTTAACTATGCTGTGTCGTGATCGGAAAGCCGATTGACGTGCCGCGGCTGGCGGTATCGGAAGGCTAAGAGAGAACGAGTAAGGCGTAAACTTACTGAGCTTTGCCCGGCGTGCCTAGATTGGCCGGCCCCAAAAAGGTCTCTAGGAAATCCAGAATTTGACTGCTGGGTTTGGATGATATCTAGACCTGAGCGGGATATATTTGCCCTTTAGAACCTACCAGCAACCCACGTATGCACAGCAATAAGCTAAACGTGGAAATAAAAGTCCCCTTGGCGTCCGGACACGCGTGCTAATATCTACTTGTGTACTTATTGCAACCTCAAAATTCAAAGATATCTTTTAACGCCGATATATCTATTTGACGGTACTAGATTGATCTGCTTTGGCCCAGATGGCTCACCAAATGCGCCTGAAAAATGCATGGACAAGTAAAGGGGTATCTCTATGCAGCCACCCACCATAAGTATGAACGCCAGATCCTCCATGAAAAGCACATGGATATAATCACAGACACGCCGCGATAGAAGCGGACAATGTTCCGAAACCCGCACCCAAAATAGAGAGAACCCGCTACCCTCCCTTTGAAAAGTTCCCCCGGAGGGCCATCTTCCTCTAATCCGAGCCGTCCGGAGTTTTCGAGCCCCCCTTCGCCTTTTTACTTCCAGATGGCCTGCGTCTCGCCTTCTTGGGCGTGCTGCCACCTAAACCAGCACTACTCTTTCGCTTGCGGCCTTTCCCACTTGATGGTGCAGCAGGAACACCATCATCATTCTCGTCCGGAGTCTCGTAGCCAGCCGCTGCTTGTGCCAATTGCTCGGCCCCCTCCGCGTCTTCGTCTGCCAGAGCATGCTCTCTGTCCACGTTGATGATTTCAGTGAAATCTTGACATTGCTTTCCCATGGCTTCATGCGTGTCAAGAGCGCTCAGCAAGGTGGTAAAACGGTCCCAGATGATCTTGGGATTAATCAGATGGAATTTGTTCGCAGGTTTCGTTAGATCCTTCGCGGTAAATTTCTCATGGAGATTGAACGCCTTCAGGAGGAACAGGCGCGTTTCCCACATCATGTAGAGGATAATAGAACCTGCTGTGAGCTGGCGCAGACGTTCAGTCGTCACGGTAGGCTTGCTAATGCCTTCCAATGGAGCATCAGAGATGACGTTGTCTGGAACTTCTTGATGGCGCTGCTCCACCTGTTGCTCTGGTAGCTCGGTCTCAATAGCCAGAGCAACTGCCGGGCCGGTTTGCTTGAGCACGATACTCTCGATGGACGCAATGACGTGAATGACTTCGTCGAGTCTGACATAGTCAAACAACGCGAGATTCTCAAGACAAAATCTGGCAAAAAGAACGGCCTCCGGTATGGCGTCCCCCGTGACATCCAGCTTGTCCAGCTCAAAATTCAGCTGGTTGAGCAGGTTGGTGATGAACTTTTTCAACGTCTTTCGTGACCCCTGCTTAAACGCATCGAAGACGAAGTGCATTTTTGGCTTGAAAGTCGTTCCAGTTTCTACCATTCCATGGGGATCGTTGAAGACATCTCGCTGGTACTCGAACGCCTGCGTGACAGCTGTGACGTACTCCTTCTCAAACATAGTCTCATGTTGGAGATGGATTTTCCGGTGTTCTGCGGAGGCTTTGAGAGCGATCTCCGGGGTGAGAGATGTACTAAGAGCAACGAGTGCAGCGCCACATTCTTTCGGATGCAAAAGGCCTTGGCGACTGATGCTCACCAGAATCTCAGTTGCAGTGACTGCCAAATCCTTAGTTTTTCCGAGTGCAGTACTTGTAATGTTGGACAGGAACGTTCGTGCAATATGCGTCGTTGCGTGATCGTTATCGCTCGCCGAGAAAGAGGTCTCCAGTCGTTCGGCGCCATGAACAGCTCCTTCTCCAACTGCAATCTCGGCACCGCTTTCTGATCGGCGCTCTGCGGCTGCTAGGAAGTCTCGGAACTGGATTAGGACCACCCCTATAAGCCTGTCGTCGCCGTTAATGAAAGGGAGCTTGAACGCTTTCTCGATATCGGCGCGAGTGAAATGCTTCGTCTTTTGTTGACAGATCTCGCCGATGCTGCAGAGAGCTTGCTGACGGATAGTTATGTCCCAGCTCTGCTTGGTAAAAGGAAGAATCAAATCCAAAAGGAGTACCGCGACGGAGGGACCCTTCCATGCTATCAGGTGCTTCAGCTGTTCCGCGGAAGCCTTCTTGCCTCCAATGCTCAGTTGGATTGAGCGGGTCAAGTTGGGTTTGAATAAATCCACATGTTCGTCGAAATCACATACTTTGCCAAATGTGCCCAGGAGAATCATGTAAGACAGGACGCGCTTCTCAGCCGTCTCGACCTTGTCCTTCGAAATCGTGCTCAAGGGTTCCAATTGGGTGACCACGGAACAAATCATACTCGTCAATTTTTCCAATCCAGACTTGACACGCGGAGGGTCTCCTTTGACTAAGGGAGAGATGATCCATGTGCAGTAGGCAATGTCCAAGAGTGTGTCCTTGTATATGGTATTCCCTTGTGCAGCTTGCAATGCCAATTTTCCAGTGACCCTATTCAGTGAATCTTGGACCTCTGCCAGAAAAGCTTCTTGTAATGTCGACATGGCGGGGAAGACATAGCGGAAAATAGTGACCGTTGGACGGAAGACAGCCAAGTCCTCAGTGGTCGTGAGGCTCTTTACATAGAGTTTGAGTAGCTGCACCTGATCTGTAGTGAACAGTCTCGGGTTGACTTTGGCCAGGATGCTCAGTGTCTGCAGGAATCTCGGCTGGGTTTTCTCAGCGGTTCCTGAGTCGCTGCTGATGACACCTTCGATCATATCTGCCACCAGATTCTTGCAAATCTTGAAGCTTTCGGATGCATTCTTCGTACTCGGTGAAAGAAGAACTGTGAAGAACTTTTCGAAGGCTTGTAGATGAGAAGGTCGGTTCTGGACATTCTGTACGGTGGCTACAAGTAACTGCACTTGCTTTCCCCGCGCGAACTTCAGTTGATTGTCATCCGAGTTACCGGGTGATCTCAACGGTTCCAGCCAAATTTCTTCCAATGTCTGCCGCCTGAGGTCCGCGATGACCTTGTCGTCATCGCCGATGGGAAGGAGAAGTTCGGTAGATATCCTGATCTTCTTTTCGATCGCTGTCGAGGTCTTGAACACATCCTTCAATAACTTGATAGCCTTCCTCTTCGGGCCAACTGCCGGGTCAGTCATGAGATTGAGAATCCCTGCCAGACAGTGCCGCTCCAACGACGAGTTTTGTTCCAGACATTTGGATACCAGCGTGAGGGCATTCTCTCGAACCATAGGAGAACTATCTCCTATAAGACTTGCCAGAGCAGGAAAAGACTTATCATCAAGAATTTGGGGATCTTTCTCAATCAACTGCGTGAGACAACTCATGGCTCGCGATTTCACTTTGGCCTGGTGATTCTGGGTGCTATGAAGCATGCATGAAATCAAAGGCTGCAGGTACTGGCAAAATCGCTCCTGTAAAGTGATGATGCCGGCAGCAAGTCGACTCTCGACGTCCGTTGCATTATGAAGTTTGCTACCCAGCTCATTAGTATTGGGTAGGAAGTGCGGGAAAGTGATTACTTACTATCCCTTGGAGAGCCAGTTCGGGTCCGCCAGGATAGACTGGAGGTGTTTCTCTATATCTACAAAGAATCTTGACCGAGGAACGTCGGCCTGCTCCTTCTTGAGTGCATCGTCGAACGCATTTGCCCAGGAAGTGATATAGTAACCGCTCAAAGACCGCAAATGTTGGTCATCGCGATTGGCACGTGAGCCTTGGGAGCCGAGATAGCTGGGTAGTGATTCGAGCACAACGCGATAAGGACCGTCCACCCCCAGGACGTCTTTACTGTTAATATTGCGTTTGAGTGCATGATCGGTCAAAGGAACCAACTTGCTCGCAAGTTCAGACTGGGAGACGTCGAGGCCGCGTCTGAGGTGTCTCAAGCGGATCATCAAATCGATGATCCCGACGCCCATAACTCCCATGGCTGCGAGTGCCATGTCTGCAGCTTGAACACCCTTCTCCTTCTGGTTGCGAATAATATTCAACATGATGCTGAGCAACGACTCAAGGAAAAGGGAAGCAGCTGGCCATTCGGGGGAGCCCAGGACAGTACACAGGTCCTCAATGAAAAGGTCGAGAAGATTGCGGAATGGTTTATCTCCGGATTTGGAGACCTTCTCTGCTCGTGCAACAAGCGTACTGGCGATATGTCCGGCTGCCTGTCTTGACGCTAAGGCCAACTGGTTTGCCATCTGAATGGTATTGTCGTGTTTAGGAGTCGACTTTGTCCTCTTTGACAGATAGTCCGAATCCGAGTCACTCTCATCGTCCTCATGCCCTTCGTCTGCTTCGGATGACTCTGGTAAGACGCTTCCGCTTTTTGACGAGGCATTGCTGGCGGCGGCCTGAACGATGCGCATGAAGAGAGCGGAGACTAACATTATTGGCTGTTCGCGAGCCGATTTGAAGTGCCTAGCGCTGGCCCGCTTGTCTGGCAGTCTCTCCAAGTTGTTGAGGATTTCGGCAGTGATGGAGAGACGTTGCTCCTGGTGGCTAGCGCAGATTTGCGCCAAAACATCCATTGCCTTTTGTCGGAACAATTCGAATTTCTGTAGTCCTAGGGCCGAATCCGCCTCCTTATCGCTATTCTGGGCAAAAATGACCTCGATCGACAGGGACTCAATGGGGCTCAATGTGAATTCGCTCAACTTGATCTTCCCAATCAGACTGGCAATCTGGCTGAGTATGCTCCCGCAAAGGCGTTGCAATGGATATACGTCGCTACGATATTGAGTCGCCAAGGCAAACAAGCTTGATGTCGTACCAGCCCGCCTAGATTCTGTTGTTGGAATGATGCACGAGTCCAAGACGAGCTTCAACAGACGGATAACGCTTTGAATGGTATCCTCTGAGCATATTTGACGGTCATCACAACCCTCAGTCATGGTTTGAAGCACCAACTTGCATGCCCTCAATCCCATCTGTCCCCTGGTGAGGCGGTCAACGATGCTCTCCGCATCCAACAATTCGAGGTCGAAGGAGAGTTGAGCCGTCGTTACAACCAACGGTCGGCAGAGTGACTGTATTGACAGAACTTGTTGGGTAGGAACAGACCAAAAACAGCCCAGGTTAACGACTTTCGAGACTGCATCTGAAAGCTTGGCTAGAGTACCATCGCGGATGACGGTGAGTTCGCCATCGTCCGTGTCGAGGGCGTGGAAGTAATCGGCATCTCCGACTTCTGAGACCTCTTCCAAGAGAGCATTGAGATCAGCCATGTTTCTATCGGCTATTTCACGCTCACGAGCACTCAGGGCCGATGCTCCGTTGTCTTCCCGCTGTTTCTTTTTCCCAGGTCCATGATCCGGCTTGGGTGCATCAAAGCGACGATACTCCTCAGCACGGACGTCTCCTTGAAGCGGCTTCACGACCACTGCAGGACCTGAACGAAGCGGTGGAGCAGATGTACCGTCCCTCTGTACAGATGGACGCTGGGCATCCCCTGCAGGCTGGACACCAGTACTGCCATTAGTGGCGAATGGCTGAGGGTATGGCGCCGGCCGCGAAGCAGCTGGAGGGGTGGGTTGACCGTTGGAGGCTCGAGCCTGTTTAGGTTGCTTTGGCGCCGTGTGCCCGGGAGGAATGAACGAGACGGTGGTACTGTTTAGCAGCATGCTGGCGAAGGGACTGAGAGTAGGCTTGGAAGGAAAGTAACCATTCGATTGCGTCGTACTATCGCTATTGGAGGAAGACGGCGAAAGAGAGGCGGGAGCCTTGAATCGACTGGGAAATGTCAGCGAGCTCTCATGGGCGTTGAAGCGAGTATATCCTACAACTGGCTCAGCTGCTCTGGGGCAAGCAAGCCCTGCAGCTGACGGAGAGTATGCGGCGATTGCGGAGACGTTGACGCCCCTCGTACCTCTTCGTTCAATGTCTGGACAGACCTCCTCGCTGTGCTCTGCTGTTCGGGAGTGAGTGTGGAGGGTGGTGTGGGCGGCTCAGCAGATGGGAAAGGTATGATATCTAACTTCGTTAGAAAAGTGACTATAGGTGAGAGCAGCCAGACTGCGGATAGTAGGTGAGAGAGGACTGACCAGACGAGAAGGGAACAATTGAAGTAAAAGGAGAGTACGGAAGTGCCTCGTCCACAGTCGGTGGCCTAAAGGGCAGGCGCCTACTGGCCGGGGCCCAATTGCCATTCTCACCGCCGGACATGGTGAGAGTCGATGGTGAAAGACTGCAGCAGTCGGATTGCTATACACATCGGCGCAGAGCAACCGTCCTACTTTTCCTGAGCTACGGGGAGCCTAATGTTACAGAGGAGGCGGTGACGGTATGCTCATGGCGACGAGAGGCAGGGCGGGCTGTCGAAGCGTGGGAGCCAGAGACCGATACCAAGAAAGAGCTGCCGTGACAGGATGGAGGAGTGGTTGCCGAATGCGTTCACTCTCATGTGGGCCATTCTGTCGCGCCTGACCGCCTTCAGATTTTGTACTAGCGTCTTGGCACGGCGATCTTCCGCCCGCGCTTTCCCGTGCCGACGTGTGAGTGGGTGCGTGCGTCTCTTTTTCTCTTGGATTCGCAGTCCTACAAAGCGATTCTTGAACTTTCGACCACCCAAATTCCACGATCATGGCTGCCATAGGGTCTCTCGTTTTCTGCACCGACTGTGGTAATCTCCTGGACGGCAGCGCCGGCAAGCAAAATGCCGTTTTGACCTGCCAGGTGTGCGGTGCTTCCTGTAAAGGTAGTTTGGACGCTCTCGCAATCCGAAGAATAAAAATATATATATGGTGGCTAACATATTCCGGCAGACACTTCGTCCAAGACTATTATCACTCGTTCAAAGCCTACAGCCTTTCCCTCGGCTTTGCGCGCAAAGCGATCCGAAGTCCAGACCCTCAGCGAAGGAGACATGCAGACACACGCTTTCGTAGACGAGCGCTGCATGAAGTGTGGACGGGAACGAGTGCGTTTCTATACGCAACAGCTGCGCAGCGCAGATGAAGGGACCACGGTCTTCTACGAGTGTGACTGCGGTAACAAGTGAGTTTGCTGAGCGCATCACGCAGAGCCCGACACTGACAACATTCCCACCAGATGGAACACCAATAACTGAAAAGGCAATATATCATGGATAGTTGTTTTCCTGCCATATACCCCGAACGCCGTATGTCTACCTAATTATACACAAAATCTCGTTTCTATGCCGCCACCGCCTCTTTCTCGGGGACGATCGCATACTCCGCTTCCCCATTCTTCTCGAACTCAGCCATGTCAAGAGCCACTATTACACTCTCCCGAACCACTTGTTCCGGGTCATTCAGGAATCCCTTGAGGATATCTTCCACGCCCTCCTCGTCTCCAAGGCTTCCCAGGGCCTCGGCGGCTTCGTGTCGGACCATACTCGCCTCCTTCGTATTACTCAAAGCTTTGACGAGACTGGGGATGGATGCGGGATGGGACAGTTGGCCGAATACGAATGCGATTTCGTGGCGGAAGAGCGCGGATGGGTCGTTCAAGCCACTAGCAAGAGCCTGGATGGCAGGGACAGCGGTGGGAAGATCTGGGGGTGAGGATAGGTCGCGCAAGGCGAACATGGCCCTGTAGCGTTGGAATAGTGGTAGAGACGTGTCCAGGAGCGTCTTCTCCAGCTCTTCGATGGTCGGAGCCTGAGTTGCTTGTGGTAGTGGTGGGGCAGGATCTATTGAGGCGAAGTCACTGCATCGATGTTAGCGAATTCCTTCATATAGAGCAATTTTCGAATCATACCTCTGCTTCAACTGCTCTTGTTTCCTCTGTACCCCGTGCTCCCACTCAATCCGGTCGACAGCAATGTCGCAAGTCTCCCGGACGACATCCACCTCCTTCGTATCATCCCTGAGCTCCTTTAACAGAGGCAAGCTGCCCATATCCCCCAACGCGCCAAGGGCTTCTGCCGCTTCGTGCCTGCACATGGCATCTTCCTCCTTATCCTCCAAGACCTGGCGCAACGGGACGACGGCAGCATCGTGGCGGGACTGCCCTAGGCAGTATGCGAGCTCATGCTTCAATAGTGCTGATGGAGAAGCAAAGGCTGCCGCAATGGCTTCAATAGCAGGCACAGTCTGTTCGGTCGGCGGCTTCAGAGAGGCGAGGTACTTGAGGGAGAAGAGTGCGCGGAAGCGTCGCGCGAGAGGTTCCTGCTCCGATGTGAGGATGTTTCGTAGGGCTGTGACTTGTGAGTCAACCGGGGTGGAATCGCCGGCGGTCATGGTGATATGTGAAGGTCCAATATGGTCGTAGTGAGACTGGATCCTCTTTTGAGAATTCGACTTGTGCTCGCTCGGGTGCTCTTGGACGCGACCACCGACCACCGCTATGAAATTTTTGGCGGGGTTATTCTGGTCTGACAGGGATAACCCCGCCATTATGCGGATCAGATAAGGTGAGTCATGTGACAACGCATTTAACGCATTAACGTCCAGCCACTTCCAGCCTCACCCTCACCGCCAAATCTCCGTTTCACCTTCATCCTCGACCGCGTGAATTATGATTTTGCGTGTCCCGTTCACTGTGAAGCATCCCAGACGTCTTCTTACCACTCCAACAGCTTAACTTTCGTCTATCCCTCTGTCCTTCTTCTCTCAGCCACTTCCCCGTCTGCGCCAACTTTCTTTCATTCGCGACGCGACGGCGCACGGCCTCCTGTCTTTGTCTCGAAGTTCTTTACCTTACGAACCCTTTGACGAAGAGCTCCCATAATGGCACTTATACGTGACATTTCAGACCGATTCTGGAGTTACGTTAGTCCACGCAAGACGCAGCATAAACGTGACAAGGAATTCAAGATCAAAGTTCCACCTCTTCCGCGCCCCACCAAGCAAATCCCAGAAATAAAAGTACACGAGACGCCCGTGACCGGGGAGATGAGCCCAGATACCCTCTTCAAACGATGGAACATCGTCACCCCAAGCCCAAGGGAGCTGAAGAACTACAGCTCGCCGGACATGATCTCCCCTTCCCCTCCAGCATCGCTTGAGCGGGCGTATACCGACTTCGAGGGCGATACCCTGATCGACAATATCGCGCAAACCCTCAACTCAGACCCCGCCGAAGAGTGGGATGCAAATGAAGAAACCTTAGTTCTGGACGAGGCACGATATTTGGAAAGACGGAGGGAGCAAGACGCCGAGGTGGAGCGCGGGAGGCGCGAACGACAGGGCCATGAGCTACGTGCTGCCGGTTGGACCGAAGACGCGATTTTCCTCTTCCAGAAGCTTGGGATGCGCGGATTCGAGCCCCTGTTGCCTTCTGCGTGGTTCGAAGACTTCCCCATGCTACCAGCGGATCTGTTTACCAGGAATATCGATAAAGCGTTCGTCAAGCCAAGCTCACCCGAGGTCGAATATCACGGTATGTATTGTCGACTCTTTATATGACGTTTGGAGCTAACGTATTCCAGCCTTCAGAGCCCTTGATGAGCTTTTGGGCCTTGGTGGTCGTGTTCGAGACGCAGTCCTTCAGAAAGCCCCTATTCGCACTGCCGAGAAACAGATTCGGGCCGCCGTCCTGAAGTACAACAAGTGGGCACTCCGAGATGGCAAGGTCGAGAAGGTGTGGAGGGACTCGCGCCTCTTTGACATTATCAGCGTCCCCAAGCACATCAGCGCAAGCGTGGCCGAGGCAAAGATGCTCCGAAAACTCAAGAGACGTGCGGAGCTCTGGCGCGAAGGCTTCGACGAGAGAAGAATCCAGAAGAGCAGCATTAAGAATGGGAAAGAAGCACTGAAACTCGGCGATGAACCTGAACTTCCAACTCTTTACGGTGTTGTTGCATGCCACACTGTCATGGCCTTCGTTAGCTATGACGCCCAAGCTACCATTCCCCTTCTCCGAACCGTCGCTATGTTTGACCTTGGTCAGGAGGGCTACGATGTCTGGAATTCTCTCGCCATCGCCATTTTCATTATCCACTGTCGCAACCGCCTGGTGGAGCTACGGGACTCGCTTCCTGACCCAGAACAACCCAGCACGGAGAGTGATCCGGATGCGTAATCAGTCAGGAGAGGGATTCCACAACAGTGGACAATGGATAACCGAAACGGCCGCGGTCACGAATTACATCATTGGGAGGAGGACCACGGTCCTATGCACTTGTTTCTGGGTTCAAGCATTAGCGGGAGTTGCTTTCTATACCCTATACCTGCTTTACCCTATATTTTCCTTTGTCTCCTAGGTATTTTGCTAAGCGGAGTTGCACAATCTCAGGAGAGCTTGGTGGACTCGTAATTCTTTTGTGTTATCATGGAGTTCGGGTAGAATCACACAAATCGGTAATGGGAGTAATGTCAATACTCAAGGGTTCTTATCCGATATTATACCTACGTAAATACGCAGTCAATGAACACACGTGCAATAGTCACGATTTTCCCGTTCTTGCTGTACCATCCTCTCCCTCTCCCTCCCCGCTCTCCGAATTCCTTCTCAGTGCCCTCAACTCTTCCTTAAACCAGTCACTCACTCATACTCCCCCTTTCCAATCTTCTCCGCCTCCTCAGCCACCTTCTCCACGACCTTCCTCATCAGCCCAGGCCCCACACTAATCCTCGCCACACCCACATCACCCAAGTCCCCGACACTCACACCCCCCAACCCCTTCCTCTTCAACGAAACATTCAACCTCCCACCAAACGCCTCGCACAACCTCTGCACCTCCTCCTTCGTCGTCCCTCCCCTCTTCACCCCTCCCCAAACAAACACATTCCACGCCCCAGCCTCCAAATACCTCTTCCCCCTCGCAATCGCCTCGTCGACGCTGCCACCATGCACCAGGACATCGGTACGCGCATTGACGACGAAGTCGGGCACGCCTTCTTCCGCCGCTACCTTCATCACCCGTTCGATCCTATCCACAGCGACATCGACATCATAAAGCCCTCCAAAATCGCGTCCAAAGTCCTCGAGATTAATCCCCACCACCCCGGCCTTGATGACCGCCCTGATCCCCTCCTCCAACCGCTCTCCGTACCCGTCCTGGAAATCCGCTGTGAAGGGTAAGTCGTGCTTCCTCGCCACGCGGCCTATGGCGCGGATGTTGGTGAGGTTGAGCTCGAGCGTGAGCTCGTCGTCGTCCAGGCCGTGAGTTGCGGCGACGGCGAAGGAGGCGCTGGCGAGGGCGGTGGTGGTGGGGAGGGAGGCGATGGCGGACGCGGAGATGGCGTCCCAGATATTGGTTAGGACGAGCGGGTTGCCGGGTTTGTGGAGGGAGCGGAGACGGAGGGCGAGTGTGTTTTGGGGGGAGGACATTTTGAGGGTATTAAACGGAACTAGAGAACGGTTTAGAGAGCAATGGCGAGTATATCAGTGAGAATTAGTGAAAGGAATCTGTAGGCACTTTTAGGTTGGAGCTCTTGGGATTCCGAATGAAGGGACTGTATGTATTACTTCCAGCAAAAAGAACATCCAGCTCTTTATATGTCCATCCTATCCTTTACACGGCCCTGACTCATTAGATCAATTTCTAAACACGACGCCCTACGGTTCGCGCAAATATAAACATTTGAATCCTCGCCAACAATCCCATGCTCTGGATATAGCCAATCACCCTGAACCCCGCACTTCACTAACTCCATTTGCTTACAAGCCGTGGATAGGCGGATCTAGCAACGACAAAATGAACACGTGCAAAATCAGGACGTGGCTGAAACAAGAAATATATACGAAGTATACGTCCTGGGGGCAACATGTCGAGAGAACTCAAGGAAAGGATGTGCGTAGCTCTAGGCAGATACGAAAGGACGACCACCGTCAACCGCGTGATGAATAACGATTTTGGTGGGGCTCACATAATGCAGAAGTCAAGGGCGCGTTGGTGTTTGCAAAAGTCCATTATCATCATTAAATTATACATTGCTCTTTCCCGGGATCAGAAGCCTCGGAAACTGCATCCTGACCACGTAGGTGACATGCAATATCGTCTCCTGATACATCAACCCGCACCAAATGTCGTGAGGGTACAAATCGCCATCGCTGAGAGCCGCAGGACCATTGACCATGCTGAAAAGAAAAAACCGGATGCATGCGGAATGCAAAAACCCGCCAAATGCAACAATGCCGGGGTATCTCATGGAGAGGAAAACCTGGAAATGCAGAAGGAATCGAAATGGGTATCGTGAGCCTTCCCGCGCCATATATCCTCGAACTGAAACACGTAGAGAAGCTTTTGAAATGGTGGGGGATCGCTGCTCGCACTGAAGACTGCGCTTCAATGCCAAGCGCGACTGTCATACTGCAGACCACTTTGAGTGTCCCTGCCATCGGCTGCAACATCATCTCGGGCCTCGGGAACCCCGGGCTCAACATACCCTATTAAAGGAACAGCTGGCCGTTCAAGCGTCCTGTAGTGGGGTGGAGGGGGTGGGTAAGCGTAAACAGGTGGAGCGCGAGCGTAAAGAGGGCTAATGTGCGCCGCACTCGACAGCGGTGGGGCAGCATAAACCTGTCTAGCCCTTTCATCTGTGTATCTCACAGGATATGAAGGCATATAGTGCGCGCCGCCGTTAGGTAGCAACATAGACCTGGGACCAGGAAGAACAAGCTCGGGACGAAGCACCGTCCCACTCGATAGCTGCGCTGAATGTCGCGACATGGGGATGCGATCATAATCTTCTTGTTCATATCGGTTCCTTGAAGGTTCAAGCATACGCCTAGGTGAGTTGTGGACTCCGGACTCACGTTCAATGGACGGAAGCACGACCTGGTCTCCGGATGATCGGCGAGAGAGAGTAGGCTTGTCCATCTGGCCCTTATCGACTGAACCGAGACGCGAAGGGGCATATACATATCCATCGCGATTGTGCAAAGGTGCTATGTTGGACGATTCGTCACGCCTTGCCGTCGATGAATGTGGTTCGGGGGCGTCGATTGGTTGAAGCTGTAAATGTTGGCCACGTCTACCAGAGGGGAAGGTCTTGGAGTGGTCTCCGCTATCATGTTGCAAACTCACGTTGTACACACGCCCGTCTTTGTCGCGGACATATCTAGGTGGAGCAGGTCGCATAGCTCTGTCAGGTTCATATGTGGAGCGCCTAGCACAGTTAGGCTGAATGTCATTACAAAGCTGATAGCGAAGGACGCACATTGTTGATACCGAGCGACTTGTAGTCTCGTACGCCCCTCTGTAATGGGCCACTGCGGTTTGTGTTGGACCCATGTAAGACTCGTTCGTTCCAGATGGTCGAGCGGGAGCAGGAGCAAGAACATGCGCGCTTGGGGTTCTCTCGTATCCGTGGACGACATCGGGATAGGTTTCGGGCCCAAGTTCGCGAACGGTCGCCCGGCTAGAAATGATCTCGAGGCTGGCTTCTCGCTCGTCGAGAGTCGAAGATGTGACGTCGCTAACGTCGCTGTCTTCGTCGTCGTCATCAAGGACAATGACCTCGCGGAATGTTTCTTCCAGCTCTGCGTCGTCACCTTCACCACGCCACTCCTTAAGTTTAGCGTATGAAACAGGTCGCGACTTTTCTCGAGCATAGGTCCAACCGCCTTCCTTCAGGTCTTGGTCATAGTTGGTATATTGGTGGCGGATGAAAGCACCTACAGCGAGCTGCACTCTCCGGGCTAACGTGAGGTCCGTGGCGTTACCTACTCTGTTGGTTCCCTATAAACATCAGTGGTGATTCTTACATTCGTAAGTGCGGCATTTACCTCCTTAAAAGAGTGGGTGACGATCGACTCCAGATCTGCTTCTGGGACCTTGGGAAATACTTCGAGTATGGCACTGCGGACCTGATCTTCGGTTTGCTTTTCCGTAGCCGGTTGGCCATGCAGCAGCATGCGCTCGCCATAATCATGAAGACTCCTCGCTAATTCCGTGGTCTCGTAATCAGTACGGATCTTTCGAAATCCACCCCTACGGTTCCATTCATACCCCAGAAATTGGCAAGCTTTATCAACAACCTCGTCTGGAAAGTGATGTCCAATCCGCTGAGTGTCTATGCGCAAATGATTCGAGTTGGGATCGCCATCAGGTTGTACCTTAGATTTCGGTGGCTTTGGTCTGGCCTGATGGTCTGGTTAGGGTTGACATTGACGAGCAATCGGCATTCCGCTTACCGAAACAGTGTGCGCTACGAGATTCCTTTTTCTGCATTGGTCTTTGCAATATTCCGTGAGCTCACGATCTCCAAGCGGAACAAAAGTATACCCAAGGGGTGCGTTTGCGCTGTACGCCATCTGTGACATATTAGTCCGTACCAACCGTCGGTCACGAGGGTGCTACCTACAATGTGGTGAAATTTCTTCTTTTCCTGAGTTACAATCTCCAAGACAACCTTGTACGGTTTCTTCTTGCGGGGGGCTGCCCGAGATCGATCAAGGACGGAGGAGCCACGGGCATTTCCGTGGGTTGGATTGACGCGCACCATGGCGCAGTCAATCCTCTAGCTCCCCCTTACAAAAGAGACGGACAACAATGATACCTGGTGAGCTGCGCTAGAGTCAAGCAAGTTAGTAGCGAGGGCCGCTCAGTCCTACTGGAAGAGCAGCAAAGGAATGCCAGTAGCCGGCTGAATGGATATACGATGGTCTTTTCCCGCTTCTCAGTGCACAGTGGGATGAAGACGGAGATTGCGCGGATGCTGTTAAGGTCATCCGGTGAGTAATCCAGTAGCGGAACAGTTGGAAATGCTCAGGTGCGGATGCAGCTGCGAAAAATGCGCAGAGATTCCGAACAGACGTGGAAAAGGAAAGCCTATCGGTTTCTCCAGTACTTACGACACCAGCGCTCTGCTCGAACGTTGGTGAAGATGGTAAGTGAGAGGAGAAGAGTGAAGCGGGACAGAAGATGTTGGAAGCCGTTGTCGAGCTGGGGCCGGACGGGATCATCATTTATCCGACGCAGCCAATCACCCAACATTCTTCACTTGCTCCGACGACAGCTCGCCATCCGTAATGTCTCGACAAGCAGTTGTGCATGCATACCGGCACATGTTGCGGCAGTCCCTCCGCGCAATACAGTTCTCGAAGCCTGCCCGGTATACGCTCCTCAAACGCCTCCGACTAGCCTTCCGTAGAGGCGATGCGGCCGACTTCGACCAGCAGAAGATCAATAACACCCTCGAGTTCCTTCGGTACGCGACAGTTGAGAATGGATTGGAGCATAGGATAGTAAAGAATCTACTATTCGTTTGGTGGAACGAGGCGCAAGGAATTCACAAGAGGGTCCCGAAAAAGCCGATAACTCCTCAAGAGACGGAGATCAACATCACAGCTTATGATGCTTTCAGCCACAATATCCAGATGCTGAATGAGAGCATGGGAATGTGTTTGCCATCCATGATCATACGTGGACGCTCATGAAAACCCAACAGTACCAGATGAATTGCGATCCGATATCCAGTCTCGGAATCCCCCCTCAAACCAAGACCGAGCGCTATACCGATGAAGACATAAAGAAGATAAAGGGAATACCCGCTGAAGCTTGCAGTTTAGGGAGACAAGACCATCAAAAGAAGTCATCCAGGAAGTCTGGATCTCGGTCTTGGTTGCTTGTCTGTGCCATGTTCTCTTCCGAGAAGAGATCATCGTAGGCGTGGTCTCTCTGATACGCCTTCTCTTTGCGTTCCTTGGCAATTCGGGCCTCCTCCTTCTGCTGTAAAACAGTCAGTGGGCTATTTTCAGGAGATGGGACGACCGGAGATGGGCCTGCTTGTGGTGGGGACTGGGACAGAATATGGTGGATGTGAAGGGCCATATATGGGGTCCGATGTTGGGCTGCAAAGGAAATACTATGGTACTCACCCTAGCCTGCTGAGCCGCCCTATCTCTCTTCCTCAGCTCCTTCAGCCTATTCTCCTTCTCCATTGCCAGATCGGGAAACTTCTCCACCTTCGTCTTATTGAGACGGTTGACAATGGGATTCTCCCTTTGTGGCACATGTATGCGTCTGACCTACAGATGGTCAATATGATAGGATGAACCACAGAAGAGCATGTGAATACAAACCTTCTTTTGGTCCTTGAATCCTACCTGCCCCACCGCCATACTGCCATCCTTCTTCAAATTCGACCATGCCGTATACACGATTGTGATGTTGTCTTTCTTATTCCCTGCATCGTATCAGCATCGCGATCTCCAGCACATGCAACGAAGAAGCCAGGCATACCTTCGATACTATTCGCCTTCGTCAACTGTGCACAGTCCATCAATAAATCCTGGTCAATCATTTCCCAGTCCTTCCCCTCCGGTAACCGCAGGTAGATGTGTGCAGACGAGAGTTTGTCGACGTGGAACCAGACGTCTTCTTCCAGGCCATATTTGATGAGCTCTTCATCTGTGGGGAGAGGATGCCGTTAGTTGGAAGGGCCAAGAGTGGGACGCAGGATATCAGGGAGGGGAATGATCTTATATGCAAAAATGCCAAAAAGAAATCAAAGAGAAAAAGAAACATGACAGCGTGAATGAGAGCGGGAAGATCCCCTTGACTCCAAATCTCCCCATCCTCTCTCGCGCCAGACATGAACGCCTAAAAACGCCTCAAACCCAATTCCCGAAATACTCACTCTCAACCTTATCCTTCCCCACATAAATGAACCCGGGCGGAGTAACAACGTTCGACGTAAAGTAGTATACCATCTCGGCGGTGTCTAGCTCAATGTTGAGACTATGGTGGTCTATGGAAATGATGGGTGTGAAACGATGCACGTGGTTGGCCCCACTCTCGGGAGCCCTGGAGGTCGCGTGAAGTATGTGGCGGTGCAGGTGGAAAACTTCGCCGTCTGTGGCGCATGCGTGTAAGCCATCTCGAGCAATATCTGTCTCGGGAACTCCCTCTTCGCCTGCCTGCTTCCCCGTCTGATTTCCGGCCACCGGGACTGTCACAGTTTCTGCCTTGTGATTCTTTTTACCCCGGCTGACCATGATGCTGTGATGGCACGCCGCACCTCCCTGTGAGCCTAACAATACGGCCGCCAGCTTTAGCTAGGGGGGTTTGGTTCGGTCGGGTTTCAACTCTCAATTCAGGATGTCCTCCCTCTACTTCGTTTCGGGTCCTGTCTAGTGAAGGCATTCCGCATTAAAGATATACGAGGTCTTTATACTACAGTCCATGTTTGGAATTTGCATCTTTCCCTACAGTGATCAGCCCATCAACCAAGCCAATCCAACCACATGGGTTTCAGCAATGGCCCACGTTCACCGCTGTGTTGCCCGAATGATCCGGCGTAGTATCCAACAATCACAGTTAACCAGAGAGTAGAAAACAGGTTGACCGTAGTAAGTCTTTCCAGAGCCCACCTTATCATAAAAGTATCTCGTCTTACTCCTGCACTATGCCCGGCCTCGCTAACACTGAGGCCTGAGAGATGGAGCATCGCACGGAGCCTTCCGAGAATAATACGAATCGGTCTTATACACATCCAATCCGGATTCTGTCTCATCGCTAGCCTCCATATCAGTCGGACAGCGAAGTATGCGAGTGCCGTTATCGAGAGAATGAACACTGGTTTGTTGGATAGCCACATGCTCCGAAGCATCAAAACCCAGATTAGGGTACCGAAGACGAGAGACGACGAAGCGCATACCGCAACAGCCTTGTTCCAAGGCACGTTATCTTCAGTAGATGCGCCGGGCTGTGCTGATCCAGAGTGCATTTCCAGGTCCGAGCTAGATGTCGTGGTACTGCGGCGGCTACTGGGCCTTGGAAAGGTGAACGGATTATCCCCTGGATCAACCGCGCGAAGCAGCTCTATGAGGTTTTCTACCGGTACATCAGCTAGAGAGTAGTCTGGCGACACGAACGCCAAGCTCCATAGTAGGCCCTCGAAAACGATGAAACTGAATGAATACGAAAGCGCAATGCAAGCGGCGAGCCGTACCGAAGGACTACTGGGAGCTGTCGCGAATATTGCGATGGTCTTTATTAGCGACATCACGAACAGCAAGCTCCCAATAACTCTTTCCGTGGAAATAGGGTGCGCGTACGGCCGCAAACGGGCGACCAGATTTCCCGTTTCTCGGTCCTCGGTCGTTGTATGTTGATCAGGATCTGAGGCATCAGGAATAGCTACTTCCTCGTTGCTATTCGAATTATTTTCAGACGTCTGGGTAGTGTCATGCGAATCTGCGAACGATAAGTTTGAGGCCATTGGAGATCGATAATACGACTCGTCCTCACCGGCTCCGTTGGATCCCATTTCACCACCTTCCCTCCACCAGAGTTCGCCAGTGCCCACACCTTCTCGTACGAGCAGCGCTGCAGCAACGGATTCCTTCCATCGGTATCCTCCCCGCAATGCTCTCCCCACCAACGCCGCGGTTGCCAGGCAGTCTGCCAGTCCGATTTCAGGCGCGAATCGGTAAAAGTTCGAGCGTCGATATAAGAAAGTAGAACCAGGAAGTTGCACCGCACAGCCCACAGCGGGTACTAATGCAAGCCAGAGGGCATATCCGGGAGATATAATGTTGGGTGGATCGCAATTGTCGATTACTTTGGTTTGGGGTCGTTCCCAGTACGACTCGTTTAGCCAGCTCGCCCAGTAGACATTGATAAAGTACGCCGAGGCTGAGAATTCCATTCGACCATGATCTGAGGATAGCGAGACTTGTTGACTAGCCCAGAGTATATGACGGGATACGGAATAAGAAATACGAGGGCTTGAACTCCAGAAACCGAAGATGGAGTGCGTTACTTGGATCTTTTCTTAACCTGAACTTGTGTAACTTTTTGAGGAGGGATAGGGGAGGATAGAGTTGCGAGAAAGGCTGTTGGATGAGAAATACTTCCGAGGCTGTGCAGGTTGGAGACGCTATAAGGTCCCTGAGGATGAGGCTGTGCACATCGCTTCCGTCGACAGCCGGAACCCCATCACAGGCAGCGAGGCTGAGCTTAAACATATATTCACCAATCTTTACTCTTATGCTACGCATCTATTATTCTATGTTTCGCACCAGTCGTTCCTGCGCAAGTCACAATGAAGCCTCATTTGGTATTTCTATTTGTACTCGTATCCGTTCTGGCTACAGTCTCATCCCTACAAGAACTAGACCAAAGGCACTCGATCGAATCGAAAAACTTTGTAGACCGTTCAGGCCAGCTATTTAACGAGACTATTCCAGAACAAAGACTACTGAATCAATCTGATACGGAAAGGAACGATACTATCATCATCCACCGCTGTCAAGCCCAGGAATTCTCACCTGGTGCAGCACTTCAAGTTATGATTGTACTGGCGACCGGAAGCGTGCTTCAAATGCCTGGCTCACTACTTAGTCGGAAAAGTGGCTTATACCGACTAGCTCCTGAGCTGGGCATCCTGGAGCTGATTCCATTACTTCTCCTGGTCGCCGACGCATGTTTTCTCCGTGGGAAAAGGTTAAAGTCCGCCGTAACGGCCGTCTTCCTAGTACGATATCAACGACAATACGACGACGAGTATCAGCCTCGGCAATTGCGTGACGGCACAGATACGTCTGCAATCACGGAGAACCTAGGCGGAGCGGATCCATTCTTGAGTCGGATCCAAACATTTGGCTTGAGCAGGATTCTCGGCGATGCATTGGTGATCCTCGCTTTCATAAAATCGGCGGCCGTAAGGGGGACCATTCGCACCACAGTTCTCGCTATATCATATGCGCTTCCTTTCTTCACGATCGAGCTACTCTCTTTCGCAGCTCTCAGACTCAACCCACGAACGAAGACTCGCGCCGAATCTGAAGCGGACCTAACCGACATCGACAATCTCATTCGCACAATCGAGTTGAACCGCAAGTCAGCCTGGGACATGGAGCCAAACGGGCCTCAGAGTATACGCTACACCGTCTTAGCATACACCAGCTACATCGTCTTGGGGCTGCCCGCCGTGCTCCACTTGTTCTGGCCGTTCTCTGTGCCATGGTTCCTTCTGTTTGATTTTCAAGAGAAGCACTCAGCATCAGGAAAGTGGATCTTCACTTATTCGACGTGGTTGGAGTGGGTTTTTTGGGTAGGCGTTGCGGCGACGGGTGTGGCGGTCGCCGCTGGTCTTCCATTGCTGATGTTATATCCGTTCCCCGAAACGCGGAAAAAATATGCCAACATCCTCGGAAAAATAGAAAAGGTCCCATTAACCAAGGATTGGTTTAACATCTACGCTCTGCTGAAATTTGCAATCATTGTTCAGTTTTATTGCTTTCGATATACGGGACTGAACACTGTCAAGCCTGCGTGGCTAGATTGGCTTGGATGATATTGTAACTAAACCGAGAAACAAAAAACAACCAGTCCGAAATGTGTACATCCAGTTGTTTTCAATACTGCCATTGGAAACTCAATAAAAGCTTCGAATCGACACTGCCCTGCCTATGAAATAGATTTCCCTGCCTGACACAGATGCTTGAACAGATCACCGACGATGATTCTATTTTGTTGACAGCTCCAGGCAAATAGCTTGTATATGCAGATATGCGAATCATCAAAGGCATTTGTCACTACTCACCTTCTCCGTTGCATTGCCCTTTAAAGACCGAAGAGGATCATTTCGTATCGGTCCCCCGAATGCATGAAAGCTGCAAAAGACAGGATATGATTACTATCTAAGCTGCGATTAATTTATTCAAGGAAGAGAACGGACAAAAGAAAGCCTCCTAAAAAGGCGCCAAAACTCCCCAGGCAAAGTATCACTGTAGTAATACAACTAAAGACGTGCATGATCATTGCATAGATTATAAAACCTCGAATTGAACCAGTCAATATATTAGTAACTAACTCCACCCATGGTATTCTACGAACACCTAAAACACCCTGCCCAATGCACCCAAAACGCACTTCTGATGTATTATCTCCTCTCCATCCCCACGCATTCCTCAACCCTTCGACGACGAGAAGAAATGATGCTTCTTCTTCTTCTTCTCCTTCTCGTGATCCTTCGTCAACTTGCCACTCTGCAGATGGCTACCGGGTCCACTCTGCGGCGCTGACGCTGGCGCTGGCGCTGGCGCTGGCGCGGGTGCCCTTCCAGAGTTTAACGACATCGATGCCATAGCTGCTGTGGGCGGAGCCGCTCCGCCACCCGGTCTGGATGGAAGGCCCGCGCCGGGTCTGGCAGCACCGGGTGGTGGGACGGGTTTCGGCGGCGCGGGCTTCTCGAAGAGGTGAGCTGGTGCTTTAGGGGGCGGGGCGTCCACTGGGAGACGGAGATTTCTGCGATTCACGCTCAAGTCGCCTAGCTGTCGGAGGTACAGGCTGGGTGTGACCATGTGGGATGTTACGAGGAAGACGTCCCGGGACGTTTTCTGGGAGACTTCGTAGCAAGCGCGGGCTTCCGAATATGTTGCACCTCCTGCGACGAAGACGATGACGCGCTGTCGGGGTTCTACGCTGGATAGTCGCGACTTCGCCCATGTTGGTTTTGCGGATCGCAGAGAGGCCGCGGATACATTGTCTTGATTTGATGCGTTCGCCTCTTCGGCTTGCGGTTTGGTATAAGGAAATGTGTCTTGTGGCAAGGTGCCGCGGACATGCTCTTCCAGCATCTCGCCGACGGCTGGTGTAAATCTTGATAACGCATACTCCTCTGCGTTATCTTGGGGTGCGGTTTTGCGAGCAAATAGCGGAGGAGGTGGATCCCGTTTTTCTTTTAGACGCTTCGAGATACGGCCGCCTAGCAGTTCCAAGTTACGTACTACTCCGCCATCGCTTGTCGGCAGTTGGGAGTGAAGGAGGAGCTTCTCCAAATCGGAAGGAAGGACGCCATCTTTGTACAGCACATAAAGCGCTATCAACCGAAGGCGATCGGATGGAGTAATGGCCTCCTCGTCTAATGTGCGTATGACCTGGTCTGCCATGTTCTTGGCTTTCTTGAAGTCCTCATCGAGTCCAGTAGCTAGACACTGCAGAGACGTGTTAATGCCTGTTCCGACTTTTCAAATATAGCACATACCTGTTCAACGGATGCCAGATCCGGGAGCTTGTTCCGTTGGAATATGTTCATGCACTCCTGCGCCATTGTAAGATGCAAAGAATATGCCTCTTTCATCTCTTGAAACTGTGGCAATCCTGCGATCATGTCCTTGATGGCGTTGAGCCCATTCATCCCGGCGGCATTTTGGCTGTCCTGGTTGGTGAAGTGCGGGTTTTCCGCGATGAATCTTTGAAAGTCGCCCATCAGCTTATCAATAGTGTCTTTCATGTGTCGATGCCGGTTTTCCACCCAGATACGGTCCTTCTCACTAATCTCCATATCTTTCTCCTCTGCTCCCGGTTCGCCCTCATTGACCACCGTCCGGTATGTTACTTTATCGCCCTCTTTTATGCTCAACAAGTCGTGCGCCATGGCCTGGTACGTAAACTCGTGCAGAAAAGGGGCGAATAGATCCATCGACCGATCGGTTATATAAAGTGCACCGCGCGGGCGGTTGGACTGAGGTGGGAATTCGCGATTATACTGGGCATACATATCTAGCTTGTCTTGCACGAACCGCGCCAGGTGTGAACATAGGACACTGGCCTCGTGGATCGGATTCCTCGGTTTATAGTATCGTATTATGGGGTATTCGCCGAGGGCCACGCAGACTCCTGTGATCTGAAAGGGAAGTCAGTACCCCCGGTTTAGAGAAACGCGGCGACGTCATACCTTCTCCGCAATGGCGTCCAAATGTTTTGCGACAAGGTCGTTGCAGTCTGGGTGGAAGAGCAGCGGAAAACTGTATGGATCTCTGAATGTCACAAGGTGGGACTCCCGCGGATAGTAGTCTAGCTGTAGCACTTTGAACATCCGTATCTGTTTCTGTGCCATTTGGGACCGCTCAAGACGCTCTTGGAGCGATCGAGAGGGTACTGCGCGAGGGGTCAGCCTGCAAAATCAACGGTGTTAGGAAGTCGCTCACAGCTAGTCCAAAGAAGAAAGGTCCCCCTATATTTCTGACGCTCGAAATCGGCCATTATACAGTCGACGATGTGTGGTTTCGGTGTGAGGAAGTAGACAGCGTCCGTGTCCTTCTGGTCCGGCCGGCGGTCCTCGATGCGTTCAATGTCTGCATAGTTGATTAGGCCGACGTAGCCGGATTGAGGGGTATGGCGCTCACTTGTAATATTCTCATTGAGAATGTCATCTTCCTTGACGACATTGTCTATGAGCTTCCGACTCTCCTCGTCTACTACAAGGACCTTCCACTGCACCAGGTATTAGAATTGCGAAAAGGGAGAGATTGGGCGCCATACGTCACCACGGGTGGTGGACTTGATCGTACTGAGAATGACTGCAAAGCTAGGTCAGAAATGAAGTCTGGGTAGCCCATGGGAAGGAGGACATACGCTCGCGCTGGAGCTCTATGATAGAGACACCCATGATGATGGCGGGGAATATGCCTGGACGACCGGCGACCAGACAGCGAACAAGAGGCGCCTGCTCGGGACCTAGGAAGTGGGCAAGTTTCGCGGAGGGGATGCAGCAAAGCTATGAAGGTGCTCCAGGACCCGAGACAGCAGCTAGGGAGCGATGGGCGTCGAGGAGGGGTGTGGGGGAGACTGTTTTAGAGCAGCCGTCGGTGGGACGTGCTCCGTCGCGTGGCTCGGGGGCTTCTGCGCGTGGCGCTTCAACTTCTCAGACCCTCAACCATCGCTCAACTTTTTTTCACACCTCCGCATTCGCCGCCCTCCCCCTCCGATTTCCATCACAGCTGGCGCACGGTCTCTGCCATCCATGCGCCATTGACACGACTGGTTACTGGCATGCCCACGTCCACGCTGCGGCGCTCCACGCTCTGTCTCCGATGTGCCTTTCCAGCGAACCCTTGGGCACCACGGTTGCTTCCCCATGTCCAGAAGGCGTATCGGTCGGTCCAGCAGACACGCACTATAGACAGTAGAGGACATCGGAGAGGTTCATTCGGCGGCGGACAGAAACACACCAAGGAGAGAGGAGATGGCTCGACGTATGAATATGGCTCCACGGTTCGACGTCCAGTAGACAGAGGGAGGTGGGTACGCACTTTGAAAGGCGATGAGGGCAAGCGACCTGTCCTCTCGTTCAATCCCCTAAGGGGGCCCGAATGGCATATGCCTGCGGTTTCCGAGGCTATGGCTAAGGTGAAGCGGCGGATCGGTAACGTTGAATTTCTGGAGACTCTCGACCTTACGCCGGAAGCCTTCGACAAGGAATGGGCCAAGTTTCAAAAATACATAGAGGCGTGGGTCAAGCGCGACACCCGGGAGGTGCAGTCACTTCTTCAAGAGTTGCGGTGGGGAACGAGAGACCTGGAGAGGCGGTTGCAGTACCTGTTCTACGCCCAAGTGTTCGGTGGGCAATTCACGCGCGCCGAAAAAGAAAACCAGAAGGACGTGGCCGACCTGCGTTATCCTGCCGAATGGTACCCTGCCACGAGAGCCATCAAACGTAAAATCCATCTCCACGTTGGCCCTACGAATTCCGGGAAAACATACCATGCATTGAAACGCCTGGAGCAGGCAAAGACGGGTATCTATCTGGGGCCCCTGCGTTTGCTCGCACACGAAGTCTACACGAGATTGACCGCGAAAGGGAGGCCATGCATGTTGGTAACCGGCGAAGAGCAGCGGCCGCCAGAGGGTGGGGAAACGCCTGAGATGTTCAGCTGTACCGTGGAAATGGCACCATTGAATCAGATCTTGGAGGTCGCCGTCATTGACGAGATACAGATGATCAACCATTTGGAGCGAGGGTGGGCGTGGACCCAGGCTTTTCTCGGTATACAAGCTAGCGAGATCCACCTCTGCGGCGAGGCACGAACAGTTCCGCTCATCAAGTGGCTGTGTGGCTTTGTGGGCGAAGAGGTTGAGGTGCATGAGTATGAGCGGCTCACTCCACTCCGCTGCGCCGACAAGAGCCTCCAGGGAAATCTCGCCAGGAACCTGCAGAAGGGTGACTGTGTCGTGTCCTTCTCTATACTGGGCATACATGCTTTACGGAAGACGATAGAAAAGGCTACCGGGCGGAAGTGCGCCATCGTATATGGCAGCCTACCCCCAGAGACCAGGGCTCAGCAGGCTCGCCTGTTTAATGATCCAGATAACGAGTACGATTTCCTCGTTTCCAGCGATGCCATTGGCATGGGGCTGAACCTGTATGAACCAATTGCTCATCCCCGATGTACTGGAGCTAATGTTGAACAGGAGTATAAAGCGTGTGATCTTTGAATCCACTATGAAGAGCAACGGCAGCAAACTGGTACCGCTGTCAGTCTCGGAGATCAAGCAGATCGCCGGGAGAGCAGGCCGCTACAAAAGCGCCCATGAGGCTGTCGCAGCGGACGAGAAGCAAAATGCGGTTCCCAGCGCTGCCATCGACTCCAGTGAGTTGGTGGCTGTGCAGTCGTACCTGACTCAACGGCGCTTCCAACCCTCCGACCCGACGGTCGGTTATGCTACTACGCTCGAGGAATATGACTTTCGGTATCTGCAACGCTGCATGGGTGACGAGCCTGAACCGATCAAGTCTGCAGGGATCTTTCCTCCTACCGTTGTAGTGGAGAGGTTCGCGAGTTACTTCCCTCCAGCCACTCCGTTCAGCTACATCTTGCTCCGACTCCACGAGATCTGTGAGATGCACCCGCGGTTCCACTTGTGCACATTGAAGGACCAGCTTAAGATTGCCGATGCGATCCACCCCATCAAGAACCTCACCGTTGCCGACCGGCTGGTCCTGACTGCTGCTCCGGCAAGCTTGAAAGACAAGCTGGAAGAGGATCTGCTAGTTGCCATGGCCAAATGCATTGCTGACGGGGACCCGGGCGATTTCCTGGATCTCCCTCTTCCGTTGGAAATTCTGGATCGGAAGCCCGTGCCTGGTCGCCCGTATCTGTATGAGCTGGAGCGCTTGCACAAGATGATTGTGCTGTATCTGTGGCTCAGTTACCGCTTCCCACATGTTTTTTCCACGAGGGGCCTTGCCACCTTTGCGAAACAGCTTGTGGAAGATGCGATTGAAAAGGCGTTGAGAGAGTTCTCCTTTACTGACGAGAAGAAGAAGAAGATGCAGGAGAGGAGACAGAAGGCGATGGAGGCAATGGAGAAGAAGTTGAAAGAGAGGGGTGAAAAGACGGAGGAAGGCCGCGCCCTGGATGAGGACTTGGAGAAAGGACTGCCACAGGCGATTGCCGATCTCCTGAAAGACAGAGCAGCTTTTGAGTCGGTCCCGGAGACGGACGATGTGGACGAATATCCTACCCCTGAGCTGGAAGAGGAGGAAGCAGCAGCAGCGGAAGCGGAAACGGAAACGGGAACGGGAACGGAAAACGAAACGTCGGGCGATGTGGAAGCGAGCAGCACCCAAGATGCTCCAGCGACAGTCAGTGAGAAAACCCACGGCAGCTCAACAGAAGGTGGAGACAAGCACGACGCAACATCAAGACAATCCGGGTAGTGTCATGGCCTCGGACGTGCAGTGAAATCAACAACTTAGGAGGGAGTTCAACATGGCTGTATAATACGCGATTGGGAATTCTGCCTTCCATATCGGAGTGGCATTTCGAGCGCCTTCGCATAGAGGGCATGCATACATAGATTTATAGACTGTACAAGTACTGTAGAGCGGAACAATGTACGATAGAGCCTGGGCGTCATTTGCGGGAGGAGGACCGAACAATATACCTTCCGCACTTTGAGGCTCATATTGGCCGCGCCGGGCACAGATCCTCAATCCATATACCAGTGATTATTCCCTGCATGTTCTCTGCATGTTTTATATTGAATTCCCAGCCGAGGGCTGACCCGGTCACCCAGAATCTCACCCCAGCGGCGCTCTTACCCCGGAAATTGGCACAGGGAACTAAAAAGGCTAAGCCTTCCCAAGCTTTTTTAGCGCAGGGTCTTTCCCCTCTTTGTCTTAGATCGGATTCGCTGTCCGCCCCAACCCTGTGCGGCGCATCCTCCATGGGATCATTATTTCCCGCGCCCCCATTCTGGACCTTCCCAGGTCCTCCCTCCGTTTCCCCGCCATCCCATCTCCACTCGGACGTTTCAACGTTGGCCATGATCCTTCAGCGCTGGCGCGAGGAGCTACTACCGCCCTACTACGACTCTTCCGCCCTGCGTCAAACGAGCAATAGCTCTCCTGCACCTCCTCCCGTCCAGATCGGAAGGAGCCACATGTCATCACAGTATGCCCTCCTTCGCACACACCATTGCCCATGACGCGTCGCTCTGATCCCACTGACAGCCACCATCACTTCTATCCTACATCCTACCCTTCACCATCCGACCCCTTTTCCATCTCCGCGTCGACATGAAATGGTTCTTCAGGGGTGTTCAATCCGCCATCTTCCACTACATCTCCTGCGCCCCCTGCGCGGACTACGCGCGGCGGAACAAGCGGAAGAAACAGGCGAAGAAGGTCTATCAGGGACAAAGCAAGGTCGCATCCGATGAAGACGTCTACGCTCACCCTCCCCCGACCGGTGTCAACCCGTATTGGGCAGAGGAGATCGCAATGGGCCCTGGACCTCCACCGCGCCGCAAAAAGCGGACCAATACCGCCGCCAGCAGCCAGAGAGACCCTCGCAGTGCAATCGTCAGCCAGACTGGGAGCAGCCTCGACGTCCAGTCTGGCAGCAGCCTCGATGTCCAGCGGATTCAGCGAGACGCCCAACTGAGCGATGATACCCTGAGCGACGAGAAATGGAACCGCAGGCGCTATCAGCGGGAAGACGAAGATCTGTGGGGAACCGCGACGCATCCCAGTCCCTCAAGAGCAGTAGTAAAAAGGGGCTCTTCTGTGGGGTTGGGAGGTTCCACACGGCCGGAAACTTCCAAGTCATCGTCAAGTCACTACATTCTAGAGCCAACGCCGAAGCAACACGAAATCTTTGGACCCGTCGTCGATCTACCTTATCTACAATCCTTACAGCCTTCGGACACGCACTGGATGCTGCAACCACCGCCGAAGGCTAGCATTATGAGCGGAAAAGAACGCGCTAACCGGAGTAGCAGCCGGACTGCCAGCGGCGCGAGCAGTCGGGTAGAGTTGAGGGTGCAACGGGGAGTCAGTGAAACAAATCTGCGGCGGAAATTGGTGCGCAGAGAGACGGCTGAGTCCGCCCCCATTCGCCAGGTCTCAGACAAGGACCCTGCATCATTGCCTCGTCACTCCCTACCCAGGACCGCGCATCTTCCCCCGGCGTTGGCAGGTAGTCCTCGGCGGGGAAGGAAACGACGAGACACTGCAATCGATCATGGAGGGGATGCGGGCAGGTCGTCACCTGAATCATCGGATACTGTTGTACGGGGATTGGGAACACCACGGAACACCCAGCGGAGTGGGATGCGCTCCCCTGCAGGTCTCGGGCGACACGACAACTCATCCATACCACATCTCGAGCTTTCTACCACCATATCAAAACCTCCGCCCGCCGCAAAAGCTTTCCCGGTGTCAAGTCAAAATGGAGTTCGCACCCAAAAAAGCCTCCAACGACTCTCCACCATCGTCTCTAGCGATTCCGACAAATTGGAACCCACGCGGGGCACCCGACCCAGTGTCTCACCCAATTGCTCCTCCGAAAATACACCTATTTCTCATCCTCAACCGACTTCGCAATCCCAGCTGTCCGAATCTACCCCTTACATCAGAAAAACGCGCATCCCGCCCAACTCCTCAGATATCTCCTCCCTGAAGGTATTGCAGGAACTAGTCCCTACACGACTTCTGCTCGGCTCCCGCTTCGTCTCGTCGCCTCTCCCTGAAGCCCGGATCCGTCTTCCACCGGAGGATCGTGAAGAAGAGAAGGCGTTGAATGGGGTGGGTGTATGGGACGGGAGTAGTGTTACGAAGAGTCGGACATGGGAAGATGGTGGAGATACGCCACCGAGAGTAGATGGGCGGGGAGACGATGGTACTGCGTTTAAGGTGGCGAAATCGGATGCACAGTTTAGGTGGAGTGTCGACTTTTGAATGTTGAATGTGGACGTCGGTCTTGTGGACCGAACCGCATTTCCCTGGCTATATTGATACGGCGACACTGATGGAAGGTCCTTCAGAGCACCGCATCTAGGAACCCTAGGACCGTCTCGAACCGACGTCTTTTCGCCTTTCATAACCCCAACACCCCGGGGCATACATATGAGTCGGAGACCTTGTTCATCCCCGGGGAGGCATTGCATTCCTCTACCGGGCGCCTTCCTACCTATGATATTAGACACACACCTCCCTCTGGGGCATTCCGCATATCCTGGGCCACTTTCCTTACGACCATTGGATATCCTGCATATCCCCCGTGCACTGCACATCTCGCGCCGGCCCTCTTCCTCTCATGCATATCTGGGGACATCCTTCACTATCTCAGGCATCTCTCTTACCTCTCTTATCTCCTCATCGCTCCTCCTTTTTCGCTTTCCATCTCATCGTCCCCTTCGACCAACATGGAGACCGTGATACAAGAACCGTCTCGTCACTGTGATGAGTACCCGGATCCTCATCAAAAACCCACACCTTTCCCAATCCGATTCCGCCGCCCACGCTTCGAATTGGCAAACATCTACTATGTTGATACTATTCTTCCCTGCGAGGTGTTTTGGCGAAAAATCTGGGACTCCTTTGTTGTATAGTTCGGTGTTGGCGGTGTTGGTGTTTGTTTTTGGATGGGATATTGATTGTTCCTTGGGTCTTGGTTGTTTCGTGCATTTTTCCTTTTCTTTTTGGTTTCTGTTTTCCTTTGTCGTTGGTGGGAGTGAGGTTGGATGGGAGGGAAGTGAAGATGGAGATGTAGATGTGCAGATGGGATCCTGATAACGCAACGGGAGAGATTGTCTTGCGTCGCTGGTGCGCAGCCCCAAAACCGTCTAGAGAGGATAGTCGGGTGTAGATGATGCGGAGGATCGTTGTATAACAGAGAAAGAAATGCATCAGTGAAGGTCAGTGCAGGTCTGAAATGCCCATGTTATCATCTCAACACTCCTGTGATGGTACAGTAAGCCACAGCGACGCCAACCACGCGCTCAAAACATCACAGACAGGGAAGAAGTGCAAAAATGTGTGAGCGAGCGTGTGTGCAGCACGAGGCCTGTCGCCCCGGATTCTTCATTCCTTTCTTCGCCCGTTCATATATCCCGGATGTCCATAGGTAGATGCATATCTCCCTGTCGCTATCCACCCATCCATCCTTAGTATCCATCCATAGATCCATGCATCCAGCCAGTCGACATGCCATTCAATGCGCTGCGCTGCGCTCCCCAACCGTCCCACCTAGGAACGTAAAACAGAATCAATAATACACCCTTCGAATCCAAAACCGAAACCGAATCCGAAACGCTCACCAGCCATCCCTATCCTTCCATCCATACTCCATAGATCGTAGATGTAGACGTAGAAATCGCAATAGATCGCCCCCGCCCGCCCCCTAAATCATCACATATCAAAACAAACAAAACATGTACACGAACGAAATCTCGGATAACAACCCCCCACCTCCCCTCTCCCCCCTCAACCGACCATCAATAATACCCCCCCTGCCCACCACCCACATGTCCCGCCTGCACCGCCTGCGCAGCCGCCGCACTCTGCGCCGCCACCCCCGTCGCCGCCCCGGCGGGCGCGAAATGCACGGGGTTCGGCGCTACGTAGTGCGGCTGGTAGGGATGCTGGGGCATGGTGAAGTCTGCGGAGGAGAGGAGGGGGTTGAGGATGCCTTGGGGAGGGCGGCGGGGTTGGGGTTGGTTGTGTTGGGGGTGGGGAGGGTGGTGCTGGTGCTGGGTTGGTGGTGATGGGCCTGGGATGGATTGGGGGTGCTGTTGTTGTTGGGGAGGGGGAGGGGGAGGAGGTTGTTGAGGCTGTTGTTGTTGCTGTTGCTGATGATGCGGGTTATGTGGGTGTGGAGGCGGGTAGTGTTGGCGCGGGTAGGGGAGGTTATCGTTGTGGAGGTGGTTGGAGAGGTGGTGTTGCTGGGCGTGCTGGTGTGGCTGTTGTTGTTGCTGCGACTGATCGTTCCAGCCCCATTTCTCCTTCAACTCCTCGTTGAGGAACCCCACGCGCCATCCCGTCTCTTGCCGGATCTTGTCGAAGATCTGGAGTACTTCTTCTTGCTCGCGCCGGTTATCGAGACATTCGGCTGCGATGGCGAGGGAGCGTAGTGCTACGCTTGCGACGCCGCTGTGAAAGGGATGAGCGTGGGGACTGTAGTGGGAATATCGGAGTACTTACCGGTCCTTTACATGTGCGGCGATCCCGCAAATGAATTTCGAGTGCTGCTGCTGGAGCTCGTGCATTTCGGGATCGTTGGGCCCCTGGAGAGGGTTGATCTGCGCGAGCAGACACATTGCAGTGTGGTAGAAGAGTCTTGCCACAATCGCAGTCCGCTTGATGAGCCACACCTCTGGGAACGCAGAGCCGGACAGTGTCTCACCGGGATAGAGATACGCCATGGGGTGCATGGTACGAGGGACTCGTTCATTCCACGAATCCGCCAGATCCTTGAGGTGCTTCCACTCGTTGCATCTTTCGGGAGTGCGCATCTGCTCGCTGTTCCTGGGGACCGTGGCGCGGAAGTTCGCTATCTTTGCGACGATGTAGACGATCCGGTATGTCCAGATTTCCTCGTGGCCGGGCTCGGTCTCGCGGGTGAAGTCCATGTCGACGCCCCATTCGTCTGGATGCCAGGCTACCTGCCAGTTGAAGTGCAAACAGCTGAGGAGTTCCATGCCGACGTTGAGCCAAAAGCACGCCGCACCAATACCAGTGGATCTGGCATTCCAGCCGCACTCTTTGATCAGGGCGCGGGCACCTGCGATATGGTTCATTCGCTGGAGTGCTCTTTCGCACATGATCTCGTAGACGTTGAGAATGACGGCGGTAGTTGCACATATTACCGAATTGCGATTGGGATCCTGCAGGGAGCTTAAGAGATAGGTCGTGGCCGTGTCATAATAGTGCAGGGCCTTGTCCTCGTTGTATTTTGGATTCACCAGAGCAAGATGCCGTGCACCGCAGGCCAGGAACGCATTCAGGAGCATGGGCTCCCTCAACGCGTGAAAGGGAAGTAGACGTGAGAACTACACAGATGTCAGCTCCAAGCGAGAGACAGGTATAGGCGAGTGCACTCGTACATGTTTCAGAGGATCCATGCTGTCCATCCACAACCCCACCTCTTCCACAAACACCTGCATGAACAAGACCTCTTCCTGGGTATCGAGAAAGTCTCTTGCGTCGCTCCGAGGCGGCACTTGCTCGCCGCCGTACGACGAGCCGCCGGCGGTGTAGGACGACTCACTGTGGGAATGGCTGTGGTGGTGAGAAGGCGTGCGGTGCGATTGGCGCTCGTAAGATAAGTCATGAGCAGCTTCCTGATATGCGTGCGGGAGAATACCTTGGATAGGAGGGAGCGAAGGGTGCGGCGTGGACTGCGGAGGACCCATGCTGTTGGGAATCTGCAGGAGGAGGCCGTTGCGATCCGTGGACGGAGTGTCGTTTTCAACGCGACTGTATTTTGCGAGCCCGCCCGCATATTCGCTCGCAATATCCCTAGAGTCGTCGACGAATGCGATTTGATACTCGGGCCCAGGCGCCGCCATGATGGAAGGCTGCGTACACTGAATGTCGATGAAGTTCAACCGGAGCCCAGTCTTGCATGTCCGGTTCGATTTCCGGCAGTTTTGGCATATGGGTTTCCCTTCGTCGCACTTGAGATGACGCTCTCTGCATGTCAGGCAGCCCGTCCGAACTCTCTTCGGCTTGTTGTCCTGGGCTGCCCGGGCTGTTGCACCAGGGGTGTCAGCAGTGCCCTCGCTGCTGTCCATGACTCTCTCTTGCGCCGCCAATTGTCTGTCAGTTTTATGTGCAGTAGGTGTTCCAGCTCTTACAGACGAATTGCGTCTTTTGGCAAGGGGTTCCCCCGATGGCGAGTGGAGGCTCCTCCGCTTGGTTGCCCTGAACGCGACGGGATCGCCTCTCGCGGTCACGTCCGATGCTGTGACGGCCGAATTCGCAGGGCTGACCTCTTCACCATATGGATAATTGCGCTGGTAGAAATACGGCTGCGGTCCGCTCTGCTCAATGGGCGTCGCCAGGTTCTCCTTGATGGGGCAGGAGTTTGCGCTCGGTTGAGAAGGATTCGTTCGCGCGAGGCGATTTCCGCACTCTAGGATGAGGTGGCCGTTCAAGAATCGTCTTGTAGGAACTGGGCAGAGGTTCAGATACTGGGCGGGCAGAACGAAGCTGGCGAGGCGTACGGGCTGGGTGGGCGGACGAGGCGGTACACGGTGCAGCGCTGAGGCTGGAGAGGCGTGAAGATAACGGTGATGAAGAGGCGCGGGAGAGGAGAGGCGTAAGCAGCCCCGAAGGGTGATGGTTTAGAGAAGTGACGGTGGAAAATGGAGAAAAGCTGCTGGAGCTTGAGTGATGCGTATGCGACGACGTTATGGCTATGAGCTCACTTGTTTGAGGTCTGGGATCTGGGTTGGAGGAGGGGAAGTCGAGGCGGGCCTGGTTGGATTCCCACGGCTAGACTTTCGCTATTCGGCAGCCCTGGAGCCCAGCTGAAATGCCAGTGCACGTGGCGGGAACTGGTGGAACCGAATAATAATAAAAGCAATTATTATTGCGAGGACAACGGCTTCTGCTATTTGAACTAGAAAATTAGGGTTCTGGTTCTTCTTTTAGGCGCTTTTGTAGTGCGGCGCACAGCCTCCTGTGTGACAGACAACAGCCTCCAGGTGGCAGCATATACCGTCGACTAGACACTCTCCACGGCCTCCGCGGTCTTCCAGGGCCCCTTGTGCCAGTTACACTGTACTGACGACTCCGTTCCCCAATCGATCGATGTGGCTTGCGGCTGTCTGTCCCTAAAATAGGCGATCTCTCTGCACCACTACATACCGGCAACCGTCATACCGTCGCAACCCATATTAACTGGCCCCGTTCCTGACCCAGAGAAGAGGGTCGAAGACCTCGCAAACTCCGGACATGTTCACGATACACCTGGGGGAGCGCGTGAGTTGGCATCTGGAGAGTTGAGTGGAGTTGAATGCCTATCAGCCTGACTAGGTGTGGATAGGACGAAGCCTCTTCAACAACTATTGATAGCTCTCCGCAACACCACAACTCCACCACCCTCAGCTCAACGGCCATCGTCTTCGGGGCCTTCAGGCCTTCTCCCCCACAGAGGGAACCAGCTGTGTCGTCGCGCCCACTTTGAGCTCGCCCCCCCTCCAGGTCTACCGTCTACAGCTGCATATTGTATGCAATATTCAGCCCCGTGCCAGAATGGCGGCGACAACCCACTCGTCTGCACAGTCGTCTGCACGCCCTCCCGCCCAGCCTAGCTACATCTTCCGTGGCCATTCTGCTGCTATCCACAGCGTCCGGATAATCCGCCAGAATCGCCGCCTGCTTACCGGGGACGCAGATGGCTGGGTGATATCCTGGAATTTGGAATCGAAAAGACCTGTGGCCGTCTGGAAGGCCCATGAAGCTGCCATCTTGGGGGTGGAAGAGTGGTCGACCGACAAGATCATAACGTGAGTCGAGGTTCAGCACATCACTTCATCAATTCGTATACTTTCGCCCGTTCTGCAACTTGCATGTCCCGGCTTACTGCTGTTCTTCATTGCCCAATTAACTCAGCTATCTGCCTGTTACCCCTTCCAGCACACTGTGTCCCGCTATTCCTCTAAACCCCCAGTCTTCGGTCCCCGTCCCCTTCTATCCCCCCATGGGTCCTATTGTCAGCCTCCCAATCCAACCGTCCGCTAACCTTCGTACACAGGCATGGCCGCGATAGTACCCTCAGGATATGGCAGCTCGGAGATGGTGACGAGTCACACCTATCCAAAGTTCTCCCTGCCGATGGGGCCACTGTACATCGTCCGAAGCCATGGTTGCTGCATACTCTGCCCGTCAACACCCTGAATTTCTGCGCCTTCTCCATGTGTCGTGAGCGAGCTGCATCTTCCCACCCGCAGACTGCCTCCCATGCTGCGGCTGCTGATGGTATCCTGATTGCTGTACCCGCTAGGGATGATAAGAAAATTGAAGTCTATCGCTTTCCTGAGGAAAAGCTGGTATATGTCGTACCTGCAGTGCAGACCACAGATACAGGTAAGTCTAGACCTCTCGAGCCTCAAGGAGCAGTCATGGTCATTTGGCCTACTCCCTTTCACGCAATTTCCCAGCCCTACAAAAGACGTTGTGCAATGCTCTGACAAATCCCAGGCATGGTCATGGCAGTAAAGCTAGCCTACCATCGGCCTTCAAACAAGCTCCTCTTGATCGCCGGATACGAGGGGGGCTTTACCGCCGCCCATGTCCTCGGCTCCAGTTCCCAATATAGCCCCGAGGGCACGTCAGAACCAGTTATTCAGCTTGCCCGGACTATCTACCTTAGCCGACCACATGCTCAGCCCATCCTCTCGTTAGATGCTCTGCCGGATGCCAACGTCTACTTCACCTCTTCTGCAGATGCCGTCATAGCTGCTCATCGGATTCCAGAAGCGTCCCTTAACGTCGGGGATGTGACTGCGTCTTCAGAAGAGGGAAAGGATCGGCCACAGGCGCCATCGACCGGCATATCTGGACCTGAGCAGGTATCTGCAGATCCTTCTGCTTCGAACGAGCACCCGCAGCGGGTATCAACTGCCAGGCGCGAGTGTTCTCCGTCTGCTTCCCAGGCAAAATCGTCTTCAAGTCCGCAAGCTGAAAAAGCCATGAATACCGAGACTTCGGCGGCAGAAAACCCAAATGACGAAGCAACAACACATCTACCTAGGGACACAAGCCTAAACACCTCCACCTCACCCTCCTCAGAACCCCTGTCCTTCAAGAAGATACCCCTCCCCCAACCATCAACCATCTCTCCAACCTCTTTCTCCAAACACCCCCCATCCCCACCCACCTCCTCTCCAACACCCTCAGCCCTCTCCACCCTCCTCTCAAACAC